>JARBWK010000006.1:30086024-30280692 GCA_030556195.1 Anolis apletophallus | reverse complement strand
CCAGAATCCTGTTGAAGTTTTACAGTGGCAAAATGTTATAAATGTAACCTATCATATGTTCTTGGAGGTTGCACAAGTAGCCATGTTGAATAGGAGGTTTTCTAAATGCAGTTTTTGGTGACTGGTGTGGAGTTGGATCAACTGCTGTGGCTGCATTGGCTATCATATACCAGTAGTTGGTTGGATCCAATAACTTGAGAATAACTATGCTAGTGCAATTTTATGCTATGCAACTTACAATAAGGTGTCAGCCTTTGTTTCTACAATGGCAATCATTTGCCCATTGTGGAAAAAGAGGCTGACATCGTGGACAATAATTTTCTGATGTATAAGAAGGACTGATTTGCTTAGCTTATTGATCTTGTTTTGTCTGTAGCATCATGTTATAGCAATGACTAACATGGTTAGGTAATATGTATGTCAACATGATACTTTTCAGCATAGGTAGTTCATACAATTTATAAGGACACATTTATTTATTTATTTATTTATTTGTTCCATCTTGTATTCCGCCCCTCCCTGCAGGCTCGGGGCAGATAACATCATAAAATTCGGCAGGCATGTACATCCATGTCGCCATACAATAAAATGCAACATAAAACATACAATAAAACAAAATACAATAGGTCCCGAGATTAAAATTATGTACATGCCATGGCATTCCCTGAACCAGGGTGCTGATTAGGAAGATGAGTACATTCGGCTTATTCGCCTAGCTGAAGGCCAGTCTGAACAGGGCGGTCTTACAAGCCCTGCGGAACGGGATGAGCTCCGTGACAGCTCGGACGTCGTCCGGGAGAGAGTTCCAGAGTACCGGAGCCGCCACAGAGAAAGCCCGTGCCTGGTAGCAGACAGGTGACAGGCGCGGGCCGATGGAATCAGGAGCAAATTCGACTCCTCAGAACGTAGTGATCTCGGGGGAATGTATGGGGCATGAGATAGCTAGTAGTGCTTTTGTTTTAAGTTGTGACTTTATGTTGTGTTTTTTAGAGTCACAGAGGGGTTTATAAGAGCAATCTGAGATGCTGAACCTTGGTCCTGTTTTTTGTCCGCAGCCAAAAATTCAGCTAGATCCAACCCATTGGTGCCAATAGGGGGGGAGGCTCTCCGGGCTCCCCTTTTCATCATTTTTAGGGCTATTGGGATGAAAATGACCACACTTGTCTACCACTGTTAACCCACTAAGTTTCATAATTTTTGGGTCATCCCCTGATTTTTATTTCTAGAAATAAAATCTCGTTCAAAAAAAATCTCCAAAAGGTATTCTCCCACTGACCCAACCTGTAATTTCCCCAGGAGCAGCAGCAGGGCATCATTCCTTCCTGCCAGGTATCAAAGATTCACTGCCACATCATACAACCCAGTACCCAACTATTACACTTTCTTCTTTGGTAATAAAAAACAACAGCAAGCAACTTCTTCCAAAGCTTTTGTGTAACGACTCTCCAACACTCGGTAAGGATCACGCGTAGATTGAAGCACGGTCCAACACGATTTTATTGCAGGTACGACACATGTGAAGCAAAAGCACCGGCCCGCCACCCAAACACACCTTATATACCCCGAGCCCCCTCCCATTGCCCATGCAATGTCCAAGCAGGGTTGCACCATATCCGGGTGAGTCAGCATGTCCCACAGTCCGAAGGGATGTGACCTCATGGGTCCATGAATCAGCATTATGAGTCCAATTGTCCAATGTCCAGGCTCGGAGGAGTTTACCTCACTTCCCTCCGCAGCCCCGCACACACCTGGAAGTTACATCACTCCCACCTGACTCAGCACAGTCTCTATGCAACTGGAGCCAAGGTCACCAAAGAACTGGGGCAAAGGTCGGTGCAATCTCATGGCAGGCTGGGAGCCTGAACTTCTCCCAAGCTCAAGTCTCCCAGCCCTGACATAATGGTCTCCTCCACCACGTCCTCCCCCTGGAAAACAAAACATCATTCAATCCGGAGGAGGACAGGGCCCCACATACTTCTTCAAAAGACTACAGTGAAACGTGGGGTGAACTCCCCTTCTTGCCTCTTCCAGTCTCCAAATAACTTGTAAGAACGCTGTGCCCTTCCCAAAGCCTCCGCCCCGTCCTTCCAGTCCACTCGGGCTCGTATCTTCCAGTCCACCCTCTCCTCCCCTCCCACCTCCAACAGCTGGGGCACAGGAGCCACCTCCTGACCATAGACTACTTCAAAGGAGACCTCCCGGTGGAAGAATGCACAGAGCTGTTATAAGCCATCTCAGCATAAGGCAATAGATCGGACCAATTATTTTGCTCCTTATTGCTGAAAATACGTAAATAAGCCCCTAACGATTTTTGCGTTCTCTCCACGCCCCCATTGCAGCAAGGATGATAAGAGGTCGTAAGACGCCTCTGAGCCCCAACACCTCCAAAACCGCTCCCAAAATTGAGCAGTAAATTGAACTCCACGATCACTTAAAACCTGCTCCGGGCACCCATGCAATCGGTACACATGCTGCACATACAACTCAGCCAATCTCTCTGCAGAAGGTAATCCCTTTAACGGAATAAAATGGGCCTGCTTAGAAAACATATCCAGCACGGTCCAAATATACCTGTAACCCCGACTCGAGGGCAGCTCCCCCACAAAGTCAGTGCTGACATGCGTCCACGGCCTCACTGGAGTGACCACCACTTGAATCAACCCCTGCGGCTTAGCAGAGGGAACCTTATTTCTAGCACACGTCTCACAACACTCTACATATCTCTTCACCTCAGCCCTCATGCCCGGCCACCAATACCGTTTTTTTTAGGGCCAAAAGAGTCTTCGTGACTCCCCAATGACCAGCAGACCTATGATCGTGATTCAACCTCAGCACTTTCTCTCTCATACTCTGAGGGACATACACCTTGCCTCCCATAATCCACAAACCATTCAACGGCTTACACTCCTTCTCATGACTCTGTAACCACACATCACCTACATAACCCTTCTGCAATTCCAAACTCCATTCGTCTACCACGCCTTCCTCCTTCTTAACCTCATTCGCCATTTGGGATCTTGTCTGCACCGCCAGACCCCAATGCTCTCTAGCAAACACCTCTCCCGACTTATGCAATTCATTCTCTCCCACACTCGGATACCGGGACAATGCATCAGCCACCACATTCTCTTTGCCTCTTATATGCTGCAGCCTGAAATCAAACCGAGCGAAAAACTGAGCCCACCTCACCAACTTGGGAGACAACTTCTGAGGGTTCCTCAGATACTGGAGGTTCTGATGATCAGTCATCACCACAAAAGGGAAAGCAGCACCCTCTAAAAACTGCCGCCACGTTTGCAAAGCGTTCCGCACAGCAAACGCCTCCTTTCCCAGACTGGCCACTTCCTCTCATGCTCTCCAAATTTCTTAGAAAAATATGCACATGGCCTCAGTCTACCTTGATCATCCTTCTGCATTAACACTCCGCCATATGCCCAAGCAGAAGCATCGCACTGCACCACAAAAGGCTTATCCACATTCGGATGCATTAACAAGGGTCCATTAGTAAAGGCTTTTTTCAATTTCACAAAAGCCTCCTGACAATCCTTCGTCCAATCCAACTTAGCACCTGGAGACTTAGTCCTCTTCGACTCACCCTTACCCTTGGTCTTTAATAACTCAGTAAGCGGGAGGGTTATCGCTGAAAACTCCGATATAAAAGTGCGATAAAATTGTCTAACCCTAAGAAAGCCTGTAGCTGCCTACGGGTTTGCGGAGCCTCCCAATTCAGCACATCATCTACCTTAGCCGGATCCATCGCAACACCACTCTCACTAATCCTATATCCTAAGAAATCAATCTGATTCTTGCCAAATTCGCACTTATTCAACTTCACATACAGACTCGCCTGTCGCAGTCTCTCTAACACCTCTCTCACCAGACGAACATGCTCATCTCTAGTATGCGTCACAATCACAATATCATCCAGGTATACAAACACCCCTTTATACAAAAGGGGGGTGCAACACCTCATTAATCAATTGCATGAAAATACCTGGAGCTCCCGCTAATCCGAATGGCATTACGGTCCATTCGTATAGCCCGAGGGGCAGGAAAAAAGCAGTCTTCCATTGATCGCTCCTCTTCACCCTCACCATATGAAACGCGTCAATTAAATCCAACTTGGTAAAAAACTTACCACCTCCTAACTGACCCAACAAATCCTTGATTAATGGTAAAGGGTAACAGTTGGTAGTACTAACAGCATTCAAACCTCTATAATCTATACACAACCGCAACCTACCATCCTTCTTTTCGCGAAACAAAACTGGTGCCGCAATGGGAGACTCAGACCTCCGAATAAACCCCTTGTTTAAATACTCATCTATTTGCTCCCTCAAAGCCTCCTTCTCCTTCACAGTCATGGCATAGATCTTTGGTTTAGGCAAGACAGCCCCTTCCTTAACCTCTATACTACACTGTACATTGCGGGGGGAAGGCTCTGAGCCAGAATCGGGTTAAACACATCTGCATAATCCCAATACTCGACAGGCACCCCTTGCACCTCACTACTAACCTCCCCCCCTTCATTAGGAGCACACTGTACAACCCCTGTTTTCCAATCGATCTTGGGGTTTGCCTGCTCTAGCCATGGCAACCCCAACACCACCTCATGTCCTTTAATGGGGGCCACCACAAAGTCAAAATCCCCTCCCAGGGTCCTACCCGACCTTTTAAATCTGTAGTCCCCACAGAGAACGGCCCACCCTCAATAAAGGACCCGGCCGATTGAGTAAAGGTTATGGGCGTTTCCAAGGGCTTTGTCCCCCCACCCAAATCCCCTATCAACTCCGGGGACATAATGTTCTCAGAACATCCGCAGTCCACTAAAGCTTTCCTTTCCACAATCTCATCCCCTTTAAACAATCCCAAGGTGCATTGTATACTAGAGCTCACCCCAACACTCTTTTTATCATCATTGTCCACACAAGCTGCTTTAGCGGAGGCCACCTTCACTGGCTCCAGCACCTGCCTTTGCCGGCACTGGGACGCAAAATGACCGGGCTGGGAACAAATAAAACAAAGGCCTCGTCCCATCGATGGCCTTCTCGTAGTACTGGATCGGTTGTCACTGCCACGTCTAGGCTCTCCTCCTCGGAATCGCCCCTCAGCTACACCACGACCGGATCCCCTGGACCTCGCAGACTGGAAACGACGCCGCTGCACCTGGGCTAGGATCCCCTACGCTGCCGGCCAACTGGATCCAACCATCGACATCGCCAGGATCATCCCGATGCAGACACCACTCGAGGATCTCCTTCCGCAGGCCGTCCTTAAACAACTCAAGTAGGGTAGCTTGAGACCATTCTGCAACTTTTCCAGCCAATCCCATAAATTCTTCTGCATACTCGGTGACGGACCGGGATCCCTGGGCCAGGCAGCGCAGCGCTTCCTTCGCCTTAATTCTCTCCAACGGATCCCGAAACCGATTTCTGATCGCCTGCAGAAAAGCTCTCACGGATCTCAAACACGGGTCCCGACGGTCATGGCATTGGACATACCATTCAGCTGCCCTTCCTTTGAACACCGCTCCGATGGCCCGCACTCGGCTGCTGTCGCTGGGATAAAGGTGACCGTAGTCCTCCATATGATCTTGCACCGCAGCAGCAAAAAGGCTACCTTGCAGGCTTCACCTTCAAACTCAACCCGTAATGGTTCCTTCTTCATACGGGCCCCGAACTCCTGGGACAGCACTCCCCTCCCTTGAGGGACCTCGAGCCTGGAAACACCTCTTCCCATTCCAGCCTGTTGCATAGGGCGCCTCACCGGAACCGGACTTCCTTCTGGATGGCCACCTACGGTCCTCACTCCCGAAGGAGATCTAGGACGCTCAGCTGACGTTCCGCCATCCATCCATGAATAATAAGTGAAGTCTCCTCCTCCCGGGGCACTCCATACTGACTCTATCGGCTCTCTTCGGGACATGGCTCGAGACATCCTCCTCATGGTCTGTTCCATGGCCTCCAACTTACATTTCATCACTTCCAATTCTGACAGTGATGCAGGTTCTGTGGTCTCACTACCACACTCCGCCAGGTCCACCTGAACTGGCCTGTCCTTCGGCACAGTCTCCCTGGTCCCACGCACTTCTGGATCCGCCCGAGCTGACCAGTCCTTCGGAACAGCTTCTCCGATCCCTCCGGCCCTCCGGCCCTCCGCCTGACTGGAGCCGTATTGCTCCCTCCTTCGACGGGCCATCGCCGAGCTCACCTGAGCTTCCCACAGTCGCTCCGCTTCTCGAAGCTCATCCTCCTGGGCAACCGCACCTCCCGACGCCATCATCTCTTGGTGCTCATCCGGGAACCCCACTTGGTCAAGGGTGGTCCAATCCCACTCCATAGTTCGCCGGACTTCTTCAGGAGCCGAATCCCATCTATCAATATATTCTTCTTCTTTCCAAGCCAACCTCTCCATTGCTGGGATAGTTGAAAAGGGGCTTTTGCTTCTGTAACGACTCTCCAACACTCGGTAAGGATCACGCGTAGATTGAAGCACGGTCCAACACGATTTTATTGCAGGTACGACACATGTGAAGCAAAAGCACCGGCCCGCCACCCAAACACACCTTATATACCCTGAGCCCCCTCCCATTGCCCATGCAATGTCCAAGCAGGGTTGCACCATATCCGGGTGAGTCAGCATGTCCCACAGTCCGAAGGGATGTGACCTCATGGGTCCATGAATCAGCATTATGAGTCCAATTGTCCAATGTCCAGGCTCGGAGGAGTTTACCTCACTTCCCTCCGCAGCCCCGCACACACCTGGAAGTTACATCACTCCCACCTGACTCAGCACAGTCTCTATGCAACTGGAGCCAAGGTCACCAAAGAACTGGGGCAAAGGTCGGTGCAATCTCATGGCAGGCTGGGAACCTGAACTTCTCCCAAGCTCAAGTCTCCCAGCCCTGACAAATAAAAAGAATCAAGAAAATAAATAAATAAATAAATAAAGTCAATAAATAAAGCTGAGACCGAGTGGCAAGGTAATTGGATGGAAGAACCTCTCTAGAGCCAGAAAGCAAATGAGAGCAATGGATGCACTCACCCCATTAAACTGACTCAGCTTACATAAGACACGTCATGGTGTTCTTCTATTCTGATTGGCCCAACAAGCAGGGCTCACACGGAAACCCCATGTGAGCACACGGCAGCCTCTTCACGTGTTGCATGATGTCAAATAGGAGAGGAGGAGCCATGAGGGCTGCCACGTGGCCTGTTTTAGCTGAAAAAACATGGCAGCTGAACCCTTACCATTATGGCCAGCTGATCAAACCTGATTGGCCAAAGGGAACCAACCAAACCAAATATGTGCACAAGCCAAATAGCTCACTAGAGCTAGAACTTGATCTCTCAGCTCTTGTTTGACCTAAATGAATATCTTGCTATCATGTGACTTTGTTACCAAGGATGGAATGAGCTACCTTAAGCTTATCTACTTTGTATGCCCAAATACTCTTGTACCTATCTTTGGTATTATGCAGTAACTGAGGAGGTATGTGTTTTGAGAAGCTTGCATGTAGAGAAAATAGACTCAACATCTAGGTGCAAATAATATTGCTAAAATAATGTTGTATGCTTAGACCAAACTTTGTAAGCAGCAAAAGTTTATTTCTGTTTGCTCTCATGCCAGCCATGTGAACCTGTGATTTGTGTCTTCATTTTTTTTCACAGGGCAACATGCCAGGAACCTAATGGCTCCAAACTAATGTGTTTTCTTTCCCTGCTTAAATTACATAACAGCTTCCCCCTCCACACACACAAAAATACACACCATCTTGATAGGATCCTGGTCTGTTTTACTTTGTTGTTCAAGGGAGGCCAGAATTAAGGCAGAGAATGACTCTGGCTTTTTAAAATCAGTCATCTTCTTCTCTTATACATGAAATTAAGGGGAAGGAACATATGTTTGCCACTTACCATAGCTCATTCTAAGCAATTCACTCTCTTTTGTAGACAGTAAAGCGGAATTCTGTAGAGTACAAAAGATCTGGATTCAAATGCAGCACTAGGGCCACGATGCATTATCTGACTGTTTTTGGAGTTGTCTTTTTATCCATAAAATAAAATGAATGGAAACCTCTAAGAATGGCAATTCATCTTTCAAATCGGTTGCGGTCTTCTGCTCTTGTTCACAATAAAATATATATTTTTCAAAAACCATTCTGGCCATTAACTTTTTTTTGAAGTCCATGAAGCCATTGTGAAAACCAGAGGCAGAAAACTGCCCCAAGGACCCATCACATTTGCCCATGTTGGGTTAACATTTTTTTCTTTCTTTATTTTTTATTTTTTATTGTTTTCTTCCCCTTTCCCCTCCTTGTACATACAGTTTATACATCAAACTACAAAGGTTACATTTGAAATATCAATATCAGTCTTAATTAAAATTATCTAAACATAACTTTTCCTTGGATTCTATGGTTACAGTGTTTTCTCCCTTGATTTATTACAATGAACTTGGTCTTTAATGCCTACACTTTCATAGTAGTTTGTAACATGAAAACTTCAACATTAATTTCAATCTGATTTGGGTTGTTGCCAGCCCATAGCATCTTTCAACCAAGGCAATTGCCTTTCATTGCCTAATGGGTGGGTTGGGCCTGTGCAATGACGATTCTGCCCAAAGTCCTCTGAGACACATGATTTATTCTCATTTCTGGCTTTGAACCAGAAGGCATAAACGTATGTTCAGTTACTGGCCCATTTTAATGAGGCAAACTCTGGGAATAGATATAAATAAGTGTGTATATTTGAAAATAGAGTCTGTCACAGAAATTATTCTCCTTAATGCAACTTAAACCCTACTTCAAAGGGGGGAAAACGTAAGTTATAAGTGACCTTCTTAAAATAGTTTTGGAACTTTCCCTTTCACAAAAATGATCCCTTTCCTCCTTTTTTGGAAAGAAAATGTGAAGAGAACAACGTACATTAGCATTTCTACAAACGACACCTGAGTGCTTAACAGAAAGCTGTGCTTGAACATGCAGTTTAAGGGTGATTTTATTTTTTACATTGGGTTTATGTAGATGCTTAGAGCGAGGAAGGGCTTGGCTGTTTGACCAGAGGCAAACTAATTTGTTTGAAAAAGTTATACCTTCCTCTAAAAGCACCACATTAGCAGAGTTAAACACAACAGGATGAGCAGAGGTACGAGATAGGACAGCACACCTTTCAAAAGGAAAGGATACAGGCAGAGTTAAAGCTTTCTTATTAACTGATCACAGCATCCCCATTAGCATGCAAAGGAACACGCATTCAGAAATGCCAGAAAAACAAAGAAACTCCACATCAACTGATTGATGTTATAAAGGTAGTTTTACTCACAAAATATTGAGTGAAGAATCACACAGGTACAAGATACCTTGGTTGCAGTATATCAAAAATACTATTAAAAATAGAGAGTAAAAAAAGGGTATCATTCTTTAGCTTTATCATGGGCCTAAAAATGGCCATGCGGCATGCAAAACTACATAGCTGGTAAGTGGATGACAGTCACTCTGTTCAGGAGTAAAGACCAAATAAACAACAGGCAAAGAAGCACCTCTCTTTTATAGCCTCCTGAATTCAAAGAGTTGTGACTTGTCTCACATCCTCAATGACTTAGTTACTTACTTAGGCATCCTCAATGAAGCAGCTCTCTGAACCTCATGAAAATTATTTGAATGAAGGTGCCATAAAATTTACCAAGGCAACAGAATTAGGTTACACAGAAACTTAGAGACTGCAGAACCATTTCAATGTGCATGCAAGATTGTTAGTTTTCCCAACAGAATCAAACATTTGTGGTCCTGATCTGGATTAGATTCCTTATGTGTAAGAAAGGAAGATTTGATAATAATAATAGTTGTTGTTGTTTTTGTTGTTAAATTGATATCCCACTTTCCTCTCCAAAAAGCGATTCAAAGGCATATAAACCTTTGTCTCAGATTTTATATCAAATTTGCCCCCTTCCCATTACTTGTGGAAACTGAGACCCCTTCCACACAACTATATAAAATCCCATATTGCCACGATGTTGACAAGCTGGAATGTGTCCAGAGAAAGTTGACTAAAATGATCAAGGGTTGGAGAACAAGCCCTATGAGGAGTGACTGAAAGAGCTGGGCATGTTTAGCCGCCAGAAGAGAAGGCTGAGAGGAGACATGATGGGCCATGTATAAAAATGTGAGGAGAAGTCATGGGGAGGAGGGAGCAAGCTTGTTTTCTGCTGCCCTGGAGACTAGGACGTGGAACAATGGCTTCAGACTACAGGAAAGGTGATTCCATCTGAACTGTGAGAGCTGTTCAGCAGTGGAACTCTCTGCCCTGGAATGTGGTGGAGTCTCCTTTATTGGAGGTTTTTAAACAGAGGCTAGATGGCCATCTGCGGGAGGTTGTTTGAATGTGATTTTCCTGCTTCTTGGCAGGGGGTTGGACTGGATGACTCATGAGGTCTATTTCAACTCTATGATTCTATCTGTTTCGAACTGGGTTATATGGCAGTGTTGTCTCAGATAACCCAGTTCAAAGCAGATATTGTGGATTATCTGCCTTGATATTCTGGGTCATATGGCTGTGTGGAAGGGCCCTAAGAATGGGAGGTCTATCAATTTTCTCATGATGCCTGTCAATTTTCCCACAATACTTTTGTCAGTAGACGGAAAACAGGGGGGAAACTTGGAAGTCTACTGAGACACACATCCATAAGCCCCACTGGAGAGAGAGGACAACATCTGATCTTATTATCTACTGTATATACTCATGTATGAGTCATACATACTTATATATAATTTGACCTCATGTATAAAGCATGAGAAAGTTTTCAGACCAAAATTATGAATTCTGCTATGACCCATGGATAAGATGAGGTGAAACTTAGGATCATGTAACAAATCTTTTCCTCTCTTTATAAAAATACCTAGAGGGCACATACTTGGGAAGAGGAGAAGATCTATTCATTTGAGGAATGACAATGTGATGTGTGTGTAAATTGCATCTTTAAAAGGTTTACTTTGATACAAATACATTTAGGGAAAGGAATATAAATGAGGAAGAAAAGTGAGACTGCAGCTCGTAAAAAAGGGGGTGGAGGAAGTAGAGCAAGGAAAGCAACCTGCCTCTATCTGGGACTCAGCATGAAGGCAGTGATAAGAGGCAGAGGTGAAAAAGTTTCCACTCCATTAGCCCTCTTTCTCCTTATTCGAGAAATAAAAGCAATGCTCAGAACATGCACATCCAAGACTTGGGCTGCCACTTTAGTATTGTCTCATGTCCTGAAATTTCCAGATCAAAAGCTGAGAGGTAGTGATAGCCCTTTGTTATCTGTATAGTACCAGCCTCAATTGCTTGCAGCTTGTCATCCAAACACATGCAGAAAGCACCTATCTTATTGTGTGGAAATTCAGACTTAACTCAGATGTGTCAAACTCCAGGCCAAAGTCAGACCACCATGTCATTTTATATGGCCCTCCAGATGCTCTTTGATTGCAGGTTGACTATAAATCCCAGCAATTATGACTCCCAAATCACAAATTCAATCCACCCCAACCCCACCAGTATTCAAATCTGGGCATATCAGGTATTCATTCTAAATTTCATCCTGTGAATATAAATACATCCTTCATATCAGATATTTACATTACAATTCATAACAGTAGCAAAATTACAGTTATGAAGTAGCAATGAAAATAATGTTACGGTTGGGAGTCACCACAACATGAGGAACTGTATTAAGGAGTCACGGCATTAGGAAGGTTGAGAACCACTGTCCTAAGGGATGGCAACCCTATCCCAAAAATACAGGGATTCAGAGATGTCAGGGTTGGCAATCTTTATACAATGGTGCAATCTGGCAAAAGCCTTAACATTTGATTTTATATAAAGTTATCCTTAGTTATGCTGGATGCAGGCCCGGATCACCTCATTTTGGTGCCCTAGGCCACACTTTGGAAACCCCGCCCCCAGGACGCTGCTGGGCATGCGCAGCAGCGGCATCGTGGGTGGGGCTTCTCTCCACCTCTTCCTCTTCGTCGTTGTGGCTGGAAGGCGGTCGCGGTGACAAGGAGGAGGAGGAAGGGAACTCCGCCCACGGGGTGCTGCTGGGCATGCGCAGCAGCGGTGCCGTGAGTGGGGCTTCCCTCCACCTCTTCCTCTTTGTCGCCGTGGCCGGAAGACAGTCATGGTGACGAGGAGGAGGAAGGGAAGGTCCGCCCACAGGCGCCCACAGGGGCCACTGGCGCGCATGCACACCCGGCAGGAGGGCGGCTCTGCCTCCTCTGCCATGTTCCTGGATGCTGTGCATGGCCAGCAGCAGCTGCGGCCCGCAGCCCCAGGAGCTTCCCTTCTTACCTCCTCCTCCTCGGGAGTAGGAAAGAAGGAAAGCCCCCGGGGACGCTGCCGGCCATGCGCGGCACCCAGGAACATGGCGGAGGAGGCAGAGGCGCCCTCCTGCCAGGCACGCATGCCCGCCAGTGGCCCCGGGGCAGGGCTTCTCTTCCTCCTCCTCACGCCCTCCTTCCTTTACAAGGGAGTGGGGTGCGAACGATGGTGAGGGGGGGTGCCATTCCCTCCTCCCCCACCCCCTCACAGCACTCTCCCCCACCTCCCTGAGAAAGAGAGTCATCATGCCGCACGTTGCGGTTAAGTTTGAACTTTGGGGGGGGGGTCCTCAATCTGCCCCCCCCTAGGCCTACGCCCATAGGCCATGGCCTAGTCTGGCCTTATGGGTAATCCAGGCCTGGTTGGATGTATAATTTGTTTGTGTCCTTTGGAACGATCACTATGATATCTTGAGAAGCTCAGATCTCAACAGTGTTGCTATCTGCTTATTGAAACTGATGCACACTATGCAGAGAACAATTCTTATTCAGGTATTGCGCTTTGGATAGAATTTGGCCTTTGGGAGTACTGAAGAGAGAGGAATTGAAACAAATCTTTTCTTTGTTAAAACTGAAAGCCTGTTTTTCTTCTTTAAAGCTGCAATCTTTCGATTCCAAGGGATATCAACAGAGAACAAAGTGGTTCTTTCTCCTTTTCTCTTTGCCTTTCTCTTCCACATAAAAATGGAGTTTGAGGGGAATGGGAAGAAAGAGGAAATCTCAACATAGTCATAAAGAATTAAAAATGTGCACAAAGCCTCTCTAATTTTGCTTCTTTGTCGGCAAAGAGTCATTGGCACGTTGTTCCACTAGCATGCTTTAATTGGCATTAATTCATACTTTACAATAACTATCTAGGAAAAAATATCTGATGCACTTGCTCTGAAGGACATCTCTCTGTGTATGTTTTCGCATACAAAAACTACTAACCCACCAGAATAAATATTTAGTGTTTTGTGGGGATAAGCAACTGACAGTCCACAATGACAAACGGGGAAATCATTATTTGCTGGGTTTTGGTTCAAACATCCCCTGTGGTTACCACAACTTCTCCCATTACACAATGATGTAGGAAAATATTATCTCTTATATATAATGGCAAGGAACCCAAATAAATCCCAGAGAGAGTCTGAGGATATGTGGCATGGCAGAAAGCTACAGCAGGGTACACTTACGCATTAGCATTGTGCTCAGCACGTTGCAAAAATCAAGATTTGCCTTTTGGATTTCTAAGGAAACTATTTTTGAACAATGGTTTGCTCCATTTATGGATGCAGAGTCTGTAAATACTAAAAGCCAATTTGATCTAGCCCAATCCACTCATCATGATGAGGCTACTGCTTCAAGTGACCCTATAACATGACTTGACAACATTTAACAACAAGCACAAGCAATACTTTATTCCATGTTTAGAGATTTATGATATGCAACCCTGACATTGTTTTTTTTAAATAGCAAAACACTGTTCATGATGCCTTTGCTACCAAAGCAAAGGCATCCTGAATATTTTTGGGCACCTGTGGCTAGAAGTGGGCTCCTTCCCACTCTTCTTGCTCACTGAAGGAGAAAAGCCAGCAGTGTCAGCTCACCCACCAGGCTTGAAGCTGTAGTCATAAATCTGTTCCTTGCATGGAGCAACGGAGGAGCCAGGAGACTATATTTTCAAGCTGCTTACCTCAGAATTGTTTCCATTTCCTTGTAGTTTTGGCTTTCATGTTTTCCCCCAGTGTGTGGTGATTCTAAGATCACCGCATTTTCTTAGCAATATTTGTTCAGAGGAGGTTGCTGTTGCCTTCCTCTGAGAAAGTGGGACTTGCTGAAGATCACCCAGTGGACTTCTGGAACTGAATGTGGATTTGGATCCTAGTTTCTCAGAATGCTCATCCAACATTCAAACCATGATCCTACACCGCTTCTTACCTACAGTATAGAGTGGGCTAGTGTTGCCCTTGGGGAATGAGATAGTAATAAGAAATTGCTAAAGCTTCCTCCCAACTTGGTAAAGTTAACCCTTTGTGTCCAGGGAAGTAACTCAAGTGAAGATGCATCTACACTCTAGAATTAATGCAGTTTGACATCACTTTATCTGCCGTGGTTCTATACTATTTTTGGTGAAGCACCCACACTCTGGCAGAGAAGCCTAAAGATACAATAAAACTACAACTACCATGATTTTATAGAGCCATGGCAGTTAAGGATGTGGGACCGAGAGCAGGGCCTCCCCAGAAGATCTTAATCTCTGAGATGGTTCATAGGAGGAGCTGCATTCGGACAGGTAAGCTGGGTCAGAACCATTATGGCTTTGTAGGCTAAAGCCAGCACTTTGAATTGTGCACAGTAGCAGACTGGCAGCCAGTGGAGCAACAGGGGGGTTGTATGCCCCTTGTATGCTGCTCTGGTGAGCAATCTGGCTGCCGCGCATTGGAACATTTGGAACATTTGGAGCTTCTGAGCAGTCTTCAAAAGCAACCCCATGTAGAGTGCGTTGCAGTAGTCTATTTGAGAATTGTGTTCAAACTTTTAATAAGATGCCATACATTAAACATCAAACAACAATAACAACACGAAATACCCATTTTTGTATTGTGAAAGAAACCTACAAATGTCCTCAAAATGTTCTTCTTATGAAAAGTTTACTTGAATATGCAGATTGTTAGTTTTGAATAAAATGTTTCCAGGAATATAAATTACTCTTCCTGTTATGACCTATCCCTGTTCTTATCACATTACTTCTGACTCAGAGCTCGCATTTTCTGTTATAGAAGTAATACCCAGGAACACATGTAGTGAGGCATTGCTATATTTATTTGTTGGTTATTTATTTATTGGTTCATCTTCCAAGAACATCTTTATCTAACCAGTTCTTGACTGCTATTCCATTTTTCTTTCTGCTTCAACTTCACATATGTCTTGGTGTTTCATACTCCAAGTGATCTTTCCCTCAAGCCCAAATGCAAAACATGATTCATGGCCCATGAAAGCAGGTGTGCTTATTTTCAGCTGTGACATGGTGAATGCCATGGTTATCAACATCACACTAGGTCTGCTGGCAGTTCTTTCCACATGATGATTTCTAGGTCTCCATGAGTGAATAACATGCTGTGCTAATCTTTAGTTTGGTGCTTGGAAGTACAAGTACCCATGCCAATGTGATTGCGTCAAAGAGGAAAGTACATCTGGCATGAGAAATCTCTGGCCCATTGGTATCACAACACTACATACAACTGGTGCTAGGCACTCATGCTCAGAGATACTCAAGATGCAATAACAGTTTATCTGCCTCATGTGATAAGATTCAGCACCAACAAATTGTGGTCCTTAACAAGCCCTGAAATGCAAGACAATTTGTTTGTTTTGCATTTTGGAACTTGATAGAAGTTTGGGGGGGGGGGGGACGATCTCCTGATCCATTGGGAATGGCCCACCCCGGTATAGATGATGGAACAGATTACAATTTTAGCAAAATCTATTATACAAATAGAACTGAGAGTAACATTAAAATGCTGTGATGTCTATTCTAATCTAGGTTGTTGTAGGTTTTTTGGGCTCTGTGGCCCAAAATACATCTTCTGATGTTTTGCCTGCATCTATGACAAGCATCCTTAGAGGTTGTGAGGTCTGTTGGAAACTAGTAAAATTGGGTTTATATATCTGTGGAATGTCCAGGGTGGGAGAAAGAACTCTTGTCTGTTGGAGGTAGGTGTGAATGTGTCAATTGGCCACATTGATTAGCATTTCATGGCCTGGCTGTTTTAGGTGTGCCTTGTTACTGCCTGGGGGAATCATTTGTTGAGAGATGATTAGCTGTCCCTGATTGTTTCTTGTCTGGAGTTCCCCTGTGTTTGAGTGTTGTTCTTGATTTACAGTTACAATTTAAAAGTTTTTTTTAATACTGGCAGCCAGATTTTGTTCATTTTCATGGTTTCTTCCTTTCTGTTGAAATTGTCCACATGCTTGTGGATTTCAATTGCTTCTCTGTGTAGTCTGGCATGGTGCATGTTAGAGTAGTTCAGCATTTCTGTGTTTTCAAATAATATGCTAGGTTCAGGTTGGTTCATCAGGTGCTTTGCTATGGCTGACTTCTCTGGTTGAGTTAGTCTGCAATGCCTTTCATGTTCCTTGATTCATGTTTGGTTAGCTTGCGTTTAGTGGTCCCTATGTAGACTTGTCCACAGCTACATAGTATACAGTACACTGCTGTGGTACTCTTGTCCTTTGCTGAACATAACATTTGTTGGATTATCTTAGTGGGTCTGTAGATAGTTTGTAGGTTGTGTTTTCTCATCAGCTTCCCTATGCGGTCAGTGGTTCGCTTGATGTATGGTAAGAACACTTTTCCTCTGGGTGGATCTTTGTCTTGACTCTCGTGGCTTGTTCTTGACAATATATATCCTAATTTACCTTGCATTGAGAAAGGTCTGTACTTATTGTACTGAAGAAAGAAAAAAAAAAAAGATAAGCCAAAGCTCCAGAAGGTCTTTTTCAATAATGAGCTGAGCTCTATTAATTCGCATGCTTTTTGTTGAGCCATTGTGTAATCACAAACCATGAACTTCTCAGATTTTTTCCCTTCCCTCATTACAAAAGTGTGGTTATTTTTATAGGTCACAACAAAATCAAATGAGAACTTAAGGGTGTGAGGAAATTGCTTGATATCTCTTTTTCAATGAGGAAGTCATAGCATTCGTTCTTTTAATGGTGTGCTACTGAAACCTTGGCAGGATCATCTACAGAATCCTTATTTTGAAAAACGAAATAGAAGAGAAATTAGAGAAGTAGCTTTTTGTCGATTGAAGCATCAGGGTTATTAGAGGAAGGAATGGTGATAGGGAAATTTAAGCAACAGTCTACACTAGATCTGAAGTGGGCAACTGGAAGTTTAGGGGAGACATTAGTTCCCTAGGAAACTATTCCCATCAGTTATCACTAGGAACTATGGAGACATTTTTCAGTATGTTTTAGGTTTCAAAATGCCTCTAAATTGACCTGGGAAGATGTGGGCATAACATGTAGTAAAATACACCTCGGTCCCAGTGGACATTTTGGAGCATTTAAGAACTAAAATATTTCAGGAGAAATTTGCAAAAATTGTTTTTGTCTCTTCGGGGTTGGGGGGTGGGAAGGCAGCAAATGCGATGGAAATTTCACCAAGACTCTGGGGTCTGCATGCAGAACACAAACTGCATTTTGCCCACCTCTTGACAAGGTGCTTTCTCACATGCAAATATCAATCCTCCAGGTGTCTTTGACATCAGAATTCTTTACTGTTGGCTGAATTGGCTATGGCTACTGGGACTTGAAGTGCAAACCTCTGGAAGGACCAAGGGTTAGGAACCATTGGTCTATAATCAGATGAGGTTTTGCTATGCTTCTTGAAGGCAACATTAATGATAGTGCAGGACTGCCACAGATAAGGATGCCTGTTACAATAGTGCAAGGTGATGTTGGCTATATTTTGGAGGAAGGAACTAGTAAAAACACCCCTGAATATTCCTTGCATAAGAAAATCTTATGGCATTTATGGGGTTCTCATAAGTCAACCAATGTTGAGTTTAAACTGATTGATAGTGAAGTGTACAACTTATTCCCTTTAACTGGACTAGACTGCCTTTCTGGCAAAGTTATGGTTTTAGTGGACTATGATGGGCTGCTTTTATGATGGCGACTTAAATCGGTGATCTTTCTAATGTTTTTATATTGTTTTTTATTATAATATGTATATTTATGCTTGTTTTTTCTTTGTTGTTGTTAGCCACCTTGAGTCCCTCTGCACAGGTTGAGTTAGGACAGGATATAAATGCTATAAATGCCATAAATAAATAAATAAATAAATAAATAAATTGCAATGACCATTGATGGGCTCACAAGTAGTCCTAGCAGATGTCAATTGAAGCCCCTCCAGCTAGAGGAAAGTAGATGCACACATCACTTCTGTTCTCCTATGCTCTCCCAACAAAGAAATGTCTGCTCTAGCTGAGACAGGGCATTACTAGACAGAAATGTGGGGTTTTGGTATAGAAATCAAGGAGATTTGCATGTTATATATATTTGTGTATAGGAGGAACTCATGTATAAGTCAAGGATAGGTCTTGGGGCCAAAACTATGAATTTTGATATGTCCAGTGGATGAGTTCTGTATCATTTGGTGGTGAGGGGAAACCACCAGTGCTGTCACAGGGGGTCTGTTGTCCCCAGTCACCACCACTATTTCCCTACCTAAGCATTCAAAAAGTCCATGGTGGTGAGAATAGAGCTTCCTTTATTGTGCTTCCTTTATTGAGGGCCTAAACTTCAAAATTTACTCCTTTACTAAATGGTCTAATGGTAGATCCATCCTAGAAAGGGAACAGAGAGTGGCTGATATTTATTTATGCTTGTGCTTTCCAGAACACCTACAGTTATGTAAGAACTTGCCCTTTCTCTGCTTTTGTGCTAAAAACTAGTTTGTAGCCTTGCATTCTTATCTGTAATCTGTACATAAAAGTTAGAGATTATCCTGACAGGATAAAGGCTATTTCTAATATATATATATATATATATATATATATATATATATAGAGAGAGAGAGAGAGAGAGAGAGAGAGAGAGAGAGAGAGTCTTTCCTTTATTTGAAGAATGAGGTTTTGAAACTCGTGCTGGACAACATTGGCAACTCTGAGCCGATTAAACACTTGGCAATAGATCTTTGTGTCTTATATGTGAAAGAGGGAGAAAGAATGAGCTTTTAGCCATTGATTTATGTTTGTTTTGATAAGGCAAGGCAAACATTTTATGGTGGATAAATAGATGTATTCAAACAAGTGCGTTCATTTGATTGATAGCTTACTCAATAAAAATGCCATTTGCATTACAAAGAGCGACCAACTGGAATACAGCCTTACTAATCACATAAAAGAGAGGGGAGGTGCTGGAACAGAAAACATTGAGATGTGTTTAAACAATATCACTCACTACCAAAAGTAATATTCAAAGGTAGCCATGTTGGTCAAAACAAAACAAAACTCAAAATCCGCAAGCCGCAATGCTCCTTTTGGGGTGAACTTCAAGGCATAGCATGCAACATGCAAGCTTTCAAAATTGCTTAGGCCTCTTCATCAGGCAAAGGTGTTAAAATCATACAGGAGAAAAAACGTGATGACACTGTATCTTTCAAGATGAGATGATGGTTGACATGACACCCACACACACTTTCTGTGCTGTCAGGGGAAAGATCCACAATGTAAGATTTCATAGTCCTACTTTTACAACCAGAGGTCATGGCACTTGGTTTTCCATGACAGTTTCTTTATTTCCCTGCTATCTTCTCCTTCCTGTTGGGAATGTGAAAGGTAGCAGTGTTTGCAACAAACAGAGTAATTATCATTTACAAGCAGAAGATGAACAACAACCAGTCTCATGCCATCACTCCGTGGGCACTACACTTGATACTAGACACACTCCGCTCCCTTTCCACAAAAATCTGCAATTGCTAAGTAAAGCTTTGAGATAACATTGCAATGCTGCAACTCAGTTTTGTAGCATGAAAAAGGTGAGTTTTTACATAACAGTTAGTAGGCTGAAAATTACCAGAAAGGGGCTCAGCACTCAGTCATATTTGCAGAGCCATGCTGGCTGAGAGTTCACTGCCTGAGGCTAAGGGCAAGATGGTGATGTCCCATTCCATGAAGAGAAGTTAACAGGATGGGCACTTGAATATTACTTCAGCAGTGTCAGTGGGACCTTACTTGAGGACATCAGACACACAGTACCTTCTGCCAAGAAGGTACAGAAGGTCTGGAGTTAAAGTCTGCTAACACTGTTGAGAACTGCTGGTGTTCTTCTCAGAGAGCTCACATGATGGAGTGGTTTGAGATTGAACTGGGACTTTAGAGACTAGGGTTTGAAGCCCCATTCGGTGGCTTTGGACAGGTCACTTTCTTGCAGCATAAGATGAAGAAAAAGGCAGACCCCTCTCTGTACAAATCTTGGTAAGAAAAATGAATATAAAAAATCACATGTTTTTCAAAAACAGAATTGGACTTCCTGTAAGCTCTGTTGTTGTTTCTCCTGCCTCATCTTCTTACATTTTGGTAAATCTGTGTCTTTCAAGATGGTGTGGGGCACAGAAAATGGAAACCTGTACGTACTACAATTGCCCATGCCCAAGCTACAGTATTCAAAAAGTCAATTGTGTTAGTCAACATTGGAACCTAGTAGCGTCTTTGAGACTCACCGGGAAGAAAACATTTCAAGCATACTAATCCAATATTCTAATGTTACTTTAGGATTGCCATAAACCAGAAACAATTTGAAGGCACACAAAAATAATTGCTGCCTCCAGACCATCTTCTATCTCCAGACAGTTGTTTAATTGGCTAATGGTAGTACCATCCCTTTTTATTCCCCGATCCTACTTTCCTCATTTCCTGAGCAAGGTTTTCCTGTTCTAAGTTGCCACTGGTCACCCACTGATTACTAGTCCCCTCCCCATTTCCTATTGACCATTTAGTTTCTTCTGGGAGGCTTTTCTTCTGTCTCAATTATGTTCAAGGTGTGAAACTCAATGAATGCTTCTTTTTCCACCCATGGAAAAAACTAACACTGGATAAGATCCTGTATCATTAGGTGTAAGGACACTGATGGAACACCATTTGTGCATAGGGAACAGGCAGCCGGCGAGAACCCCAGGGGTTCTGCTGCAGCTGCTTTTCGTAGGCAGCCAGAATTTGACTGCAGACAGCATTTCCCAACACCCTGATCTCCAGTGACTGAGAAAGCCATTGATCTGGATTGAGCTAAAAGGTAGAACAGGGAGTTGTCATATTTGGTCCTTAATGACCATAAATGTTAATCCCCAGCAGATATGAGATTGTAACTCCAGTTTCCATTCTTTCAACTATTTAATAGAATGCCATCTACAATCTTTTGTTCTTCTAGAGCAGAACTGAAAATAAATAAGGCACTCAGGATGAACAAACAGTATTAATATAAACCAACAATGGGGATAATTATAACTTAGAAGGGAATATTTGCTCCATCTAGGCATAAATGATTAATTCTTTGACATTATAATATTGGACTAGCCATCCCCTGCCACGCGTTGCTGTGGCGTAGTCTGTGTATATGTGTTTTGTGTGTGTATATGTGTATATATGTGCGTTTACGTGTGTGTGGTTTTGCGCATTCATTGTAATGTAATTTTTGTTTTGGGTTTTTAAAAGTCTCTTCAGCTGTGTTTTTAAGTGTTTTTATGAGTGATGGTCACTCACTGGCCTGATAGGTGTGTTGTGCCCAAATTTGGTGTCAAATTGACCAGTGTTTTTTAAAAATAAATACATTTTTATTTATTCAGATTGGTATAATTAATTACTATTAATATGAATTCTTAAAGTCAGAAGCCTGGTTGCAGAAAAAGCATTGATTCACAAGTTTTTTACCTTCGAGGGGCTGCATGCTAGCAATGATTGTGGCCAGAACCAAAAGAAGACAGCGAATATCATTAGACACAATTACTGAATTGTCCTTTTGTTCACCTTAGGTCTCAATTGCAAGTGAATCCAGATTGCCTTCTACTTTTCTTTCTCCCATTTCCCCAACCTCTGTTCTCATATTCTATTCTCCCCAATTCTTCCTCTTTTGTGCCTCCCTGTATCTCTCTTCTTTCTTGCACTTTCTTCCCTGCTATCTTTAGCTTCTCTTTTTCTTACTCTACTTCTTTCTCTTCATCTATTTTACTTTTTCCGTCTGATCTTTCTTTTCTATTCTATTTTCCTACTTATCTTCCTCTTCCTTTCTTCTACTTCTCTCTTTCCTTCCCATACGTTCTTTCCTTTCTGTCTCCCTCTTCCTTTTCCCTTCCTCTCTTCCCCTTTCCCCATCTCTTATCCTATCTCCCCTTTACATTCCTCTTCCTGCTTTTTCCTCCCATTCTCTTTCCCTGTCTTCTCATCTGTTGATTCTTTTTCTCCTCTCTCCACCTCCATTTCCTCTCTATTTGCTTGTCTGAAGCTTATTTAGAGACCTGGCACCTTCAAGATATATGTCCTTTGCCTGACACTTGTGGGCTATTTTTCACTGTGAAGATGGGAAGGAGTCACAAAAACTAGCACAAGCCATATAACAAATGACACCCCTGTGCTTGCAGTGGCTCGTATTCTATTAGGAGAGACTGGCGGGATGCAGCAGTCTGACATTAAACAAAGCCATCCTTCACATGTCTATGTAAAACTACTTTTGAAGCAATATCTTGTTACAGGATGCCTGCCCCTTAGTTGCAGAAATCAACCCCTTAATGTCTGTGTGCATGTGCCTTCAGTTTACCTGTTGAATTATGGAGACCTCATGAATTTTGTAGGGTTTCATTAGGTATTGGGGTGTGGATATGTCTGTCCATAGAGGCTGCACTCCACTCATCTGATGAAATTGACATCATTCATAGAATCATAGATTCATAGAGTTGGAAGAGTCTTCGTGGGCCAACCAGTCCAACTCTCAGCCAAAAAGTAGGAAAATCACATGAAAGTTTATGCTTGAAATGTTTTCTTCCTAATGAGTCTCAAAGGTGCTACTGGGTTCCCTTTTGTCTTTTTGAATACTGTGATTTGGGCAGGGTTAACTGTAGTGGGTACATAGAAGACATATCACAAGAGAAATGTCCTCCAGGTTGAGTGACCTATCTTAAAGCCTTTGGTTAAATTGAAATAAATAACTACTTCCTACAATCCAAGCAATAATATACAGAAAGATCCCAAACATTTTTTTCCTTTAGTGCTTTTTAAATGTACAAAGAGAGGGAGTGGAAAATTACAGGAACATAAAGGAAGCAAGAATAGAGTGCGCACAAGCGACAATAGTATTGGGATGGATAGACAAATCAAGTGGACAGTAAATAAATGGTATCAGTATATGGTGGACCAAATAGAATTTGAAAATATGGATGTAAAATTAAATGATTTAAAATGTAATCAAAATAGAATGCAAGAAGTTGAAGAAAGATGGAACCTGGTCAAGAATTATATTATGAACTAGCTGAGGACCCGGCGGTGTCCGGGTTATTTGAGGAAGACATTGCATGCCAAGGTTGGTTCCTATTAGATGTTTATGTGGCTTGCAGTGGTCTCAAGAACTTAGTGAAAGTACTGCGAGTCCCGGGGGCCTAGTCAGGAAAATCAAGTTGAGGGAGCCTAACAATATTCCATGTGCTGAGGCCTAGTCAGGGAAATCAAGGTAAGGATGCCTTGTTGTCAATTTTGGGCCTGGTCTGTGATGTATAGGGGCTACAGTGTTGTTTTGGAAGTGAATGAGGTGAAGGTACTTCATATCCCATCATTTGTGGCCCATCCTGCCCTAAACCACACCAGGTTGTGAAGTGGGCCATTGGGCCCCTGTTTGCCAATTTTTGTCCTGATCCGTCACTGCTGTGGGCCGCAGTGTATAACTGACTGAGGCTTTTCCTTTTTCCTCTGAGTCACCTTAGAATGTTGGAATGTGGATGGCCTTTCAGAGTCCGTTATGCAAATACGATTTCAGTGGCATCCAATCCCCTCTGTCTGGGGCCGTTTGGGCATGGTTTTTTATTTTTTAGGGGCTACAGTGTTGTTTTAGAAGTGTATGAGGTGAATATACTGCAAATCCCATCATTTGTGGCCCATCCTGCCCTAAACCACACCAGGTTGTGAAGTGGGCAATTGTTCCCCTGTTTGCCAAGTTTGGTCGTGATCCGTCATTGCTGTGGGCCGCTGTTGGTGACTGCCTGAGGCATTTCCTTTTCCCTCTGAGTCACCTTGGAATGGTGGAATGTGGTTGGCCTATTGGAGTACATTATGCAAATACCATTTCAGTGGCAACCAATCCTCTCTGTCTGGGGCTGTAGAATGTTGGAGTTCTGAGGCTGGCCAATCAGAGCCCGTTATGCAAATAATCCCACAGTGACAGCCAATCAAAGCGCTTGCACATATTCCTCCCTCTGCTCGGTCGCTCGGCCGCACCACCGCCCGCAAACACTGACTTTTATTATATGTAATAGATAAGTATAGAGATCAGGCCATAAAAAATAGAATACAAATGTTATACAGTATGTAAATCTAGAAGGATTGTCTCAAAAAGGATTGATATGTAAAAGAAAATAATCCTTGTGGTAGTAGTGAGAATTGTAAATGTTGTGTTTATGTGTATGTCTTAAAATAAAAAAAATAAAAAGGGGGGGAGGCTGGAATTCTCCTGGAAAG
Source organism: Anolis apletophallus (assembly GCA_030556195.1). Classification (NCBI taxonomy): domain Eukaryota; kingdom Metazoa; phylum Chordata; class Lepidosauria; order Squamata; family Anolidae; genus Anolis; species Anolis apletophallus. The sequence goes on along the minus strand of JARBWK010000006.1, from coordinate 30,256,131 downwards.
TCAAGATAACTAAAGTGAGGCTGTTGTACTTTGGCCATATCATGAGCAGCGTTTGGTAAGGGGAAAGGCAATAGGGAAGGAAGAGGACCAAATTGCAGGTAGATAGACTCAATGAAGGAAGCCGCAGTCTTGAGCTTGCAACAGGGCTGTTGAGGAAAGGGTGACTTGGAGGTTTCATATTCGTAGGATTGCCATAAGTCAAAGTTGTCTTCAGGACAGTTAACAACAACAACAAATTTAAAATTTAGACCAAGAAAGTTCTTGTTCACCAAAACTATAAAACCTAGGATTCCATAAGCTATAGCCAAGGGAATTAAAGTGAAATGTTAATGTTATAAACTACTGACAGAATGCAAGTAAGGACACCACTACAGCCATGCCTTCTACTTAGAGTGGAAGGGAGGACTTCAGAGCTCTAGGAATGATGCTTCAGAGAAACAGAGAAGGGAAGAGGAGGCACTAGGTAGCTTTGCTCTTTCTTTTCTTATCTACAGTATCATCCCCTCTCAAGTTGATTTGCTTCACATGACATCAAAGATATAGATTTATATCTCCATATCCTTTAATCCCATCGGAATGAAAGCAGCTTTGGTAGGGGGGAATTTTGAGCAGAAAGAGGACTGGGAAGGAAAATGTTTGACACAGTCAAAGCTAGTCTTCGACTCAACCTAAAAGAACATAGTTATTTTATCTGTTAACAGAAAGTCTTGTTTGAGGAGGAGGAATAATGGAACTGCACGTCATATTTAGTTCTACCCTGTGTCTCTTCATTGCTATAAATTCAATTTCTTTCTCTTGCTCCTGGCTTGCAAGGCACTCTTGCTACTTAGCTTCATATTAAGGCTGGAAGCTTCCCTGCAGAGAGCTAAAGGACTTGCATAGTAGTGTGAATGCAGGAATGAGAGATGTGGCACTTGAAAGAGAATTTGGCATATTGATCATCCTCCAAATCCCTACAGGGGGGAAAAACTACCCGTGCTTTCCATGGCTTTCCCTTAAGGAAGAGTCCTTGGTTTTCTCTCTCAATCCTGAGCCAACTCTATCAAAATTAACTACAACTGAGGTCGGTTCACAGTAATTTAGGCTAGTTCACAGGCAGTTCATTCAGCACCATGGTCAGCTCACCAAGGAGTTGGCTCAGTGCAAGACACTTAAGAACAGCAAATTTGGAAAGTCACTCCAACACTGGTCAGATCCAACTCAAAGTTTAAGTGCAGGGTTTGATTGTCCACCAATTACAGTATTTTCTACAATGTTCACTTCTACCATGTACCATTTTATAGAGTGCTTCAATACTGTAGAAATAATGTAGTTTGACACTAATTTCATTGCCAAGACTCAGTGCCACAGGGTCCTGGGAGTTGTAGTTCTACAAGGCCTTTAGCTTTCTCTACCAAATAATACTAACGTTTTACCAAATTAAAATTCTGAAGACTCCATAGAATAGTAGTTAGATGGTGCCAAACTGCATTACTTTGACCAGCGTTTCTTAATCTGGGGGTCAGGGCCCTGGTGTGTGTGTGTGAAAAGGGTGTCAGAGGGTTTGCCAAATATCATCAGAAGACACAGTATTTTTTGTTAGTCATGGGGGAACTGTGTGGGACGTTTGGCCCAATTTCATTCAATTCCATTGTTGGCGGGCTTCAGAATGCTCTTTAATTGTAGGTGAACTATAAATCCCAACAACTACAACTCCCAAATGCCAAGGTCTATCTCCCCCCCCCCCCCACAAATCCACCAATGTTCAAATTTTGGTATATTGGGTATTCGTGCCAAGTTTGGTCCAGATCCATCATTGTTTGAATCCAAAGTGCTCTCTGGATGTAGGTGAACTCCAAAACTCAAGGTAAATGCCAACCAAACCCTTCCAGCATTTTCTGTTGGTCATGGGAGTTCTGTGTGCCAAATTTGCTTCAATTTCATCATTCAGAATATTCTTTTATTATAGGTTAACTATAAATCTCAGCAACTACAATTCCCAAATGACAAAATTATATAACCTTCCCCCACCAAACCCACCAATATTCAAATTTGGGCGTATTGGGTACATTGTGTGCATGTTTTAGAGAAAGCATTGGTGTGTGTGGTGGGGGTGGGGGATAGAAATATTCAAGGTTTTTCCACTTTTATGAGGGTCTCGTGCCCCTAACCTTCATGAAACTGGAGAGTTAACCATAATTTTCTGTTTAGTATCTCAGGATCCAGTCCTTGCAACAAAAAAAACTTAGGGTGTAAATTGTAGATAAATCCAGCTACTTGGCCGTGAAAATCCACTGGATGACTTTGGGCAAACTACCTCTCTCAGAGGGATGCTTTAGATCAGGAGTCAAATCCCCACTGAACTTGTTGTCCAAAAAATAAATCCTATGATAGGCTAACCACAAGTTGCAAACAACCTGAAGGCACATAACAAGAAAACAAAGATTTGTTATCTAACAATTCGGATAAACATGAACTCTTTGAACTATTTCCACATTCTGATCTTCTCCATTCCTTTCCTCCTAATTAACCTTTTCACTCCATTTCTGACTTTCTAACAACTGCCTCTCATCTCTCCCTTTAACACCAAGGGTTATAGTCTCCCAGGACTGTTAAGATTATCACCATCTCAAATATCAACTGTGTGGTATAATTACTGATGAGCTCTTCCCTCCTGTGGTCATTCTATTTTGTAACCTTCTGAAGTTTTGTTTATAAATATATACAAGCATTCCGATACTTTTAAACTGTTTTGGTCTTTCGTGATTGTTGTAATGATGATAACCCCTTCATTGTGTAACTTGTTTTCAATGGCATTACTATCTTGAACAGTGTTTTAGAGGAAAGGGTGGGATCAAAATCCACAATCATGTGGACAATTTCAACAGATAGGAAGAACCCATGAAAATGAACAAAATCTGGCTACCAGTATTTTTTTAAAAAAAAACTTAAATCATAACAGTAAATAAAGAACAACACTCAAAATCAAGGGAATTCCAGACAAGTAATAATCAGGTCCAATTAATCACTTTCCAACAAAGGATTCTTCCAGACAGTAAGAAGCTAGACCTTGAAAACGGCTAGGCCATTAAATGCTAATCAAGGTGCATTCACACCTACCTCAAACAGACAAGAGTTCTTTCTCCCACCCTGGACATTCCACAGATATATAAAACCCATTATTCTAGTTTCCAACAGACCTCACAACCTCTGAGGATGCCTGCCATTGATGCACTCTTCTCCTTCTCCCATTCCCCCTCTCCTATCCCCATATGCATGAATGAACAACCAAGGGAAGAGAGAGAATGTTTCTTGAACATGGCCATATAGCCTGGAAAACTCACCACAACCCAGTAGGATCAAAACTTCCAATAGTTTGGGAATCTTTATCCTCCAAAAATTTAAGAACCTTTATTTAAGCTCCCTTATGAAACCAGGTTGCAACGCCTTGGTCTTTTCAGCCTTGAAAGACGGCGTCTAAGAGGTGACTTGATCGAAGTGTATAAAATCATGCATGGGATAGAAAAGGTGAATAAAGAAAAAATATTTTCTCTGTCACCCAACACTAGGACTAGGGGCACTCCCTGAAGCTCCAAGGTAGGAAAGTCAGGACTAATAAAGGGAAATATTTCTTCACCCAGAGGGTCATTGGGTTATGGAACTCACTTCCAGAGGAGGTTGTGACAGCGGTCAGCCTGGACAGCTTCAAGGCAGGATTAGACAGATTCATGGATACCAAGGGAATCAGTAGTTACTGAAATGGACATCCAAGTGCCACCTCTGTGTTGATGGAGGCAGGCAGGATTTTCCCCGGGTACTGGTTGTGGGGGGTCAGGAGCAGGTGAGGGTTTTGCCCTCCTTTCTGCTAGAGATCCCTGTGTACAACTAGTGGGCCACTGTGTGACACAGAATGCTGGACTAGATGGGCTGAGGCCCGATTCAGCATCGCTCTTCTTATGTTCTTATGTTCTTATGTTTAAAAATAGTTTTGGCATGCACTTCTCCAGCACTTGAAGGTAGAAATCCTGTGTTCCTCCAAGGATGTTTATGGTATTAAAAAAAGATTAATGCTTTCCTGAAAGAGACCTGTAGATAGCACCTTCTCATCATATCTGTTGCCATAGATGTTAGGGCTAATCCCTCTCCAGAAGATCACTGCGTTCAGAGGGGCTTAACATGTTGGAGGTTCCTGGTATGAAGACTTGCAGGCTATCCAGTACGCGGCAGAGGGCGTTTTCAGTGGCCGTGCCGACCTTATGGAACTCGCTGCCAGCGGAGACGCGAGCTCTACGGGACTTAATGACATTCCGCAGTTCCTGTAAGACCTGGCTCTTTAGGCAGGCATTTGGTGCTTGTCTGGTGCCTGCCATAACTTGCCACCCTGCCGCATTGTTGCCATTTGCACTATGTGTTGATCTATTGTAGTTTTATTGTAGGTAGTAGGGTTTTTTAATCGGTTTTATCATGTCGCGTTTTATGTGTTTTAACTTGGTATATTTTATGTGCTGTAAACCACTCTGAGCTTTGGATAGAGCGGTCTATCAAGCCGAAATAATAAATAAATATAACATAATTCAGGTTAGATTGAATTGGCTCTAGGTTGAGGTTGCTCTTCACTGACAATGAAGAAGGTGAACCGCATATTTCCCCTTGTAAGATAAGTTGCTCAAGGTACTTAATAAACAGCAATAACTTAAGGAACACAGTTTGGAAACAGCTGGTTGTAGCTCAGAAGAATTTTTGATCTTTCTTCCCTCCTTCTGAACACCCCACCACCACCAGCAATGGCTTAATTTCAACAATACACTATCTACTTATCCAACATGACTTCCCACCCCCCTTCTCTCCCTCTGGACCAGTGGTTCTCAACCTGTGGGTCCCAGATGTTTTTGCCTTCAACTCCCAGAAATCCCAGCCAGTTTACCAGCTGTTAAGATTTCTGGGAGTTGAAGGCAAAAACATCTGGGACTCACAGGTTGAGAACCACTGGTCCAGAGTTTACCAGCTGTTAAGATTTCTGGGAGTTGTAAGCCAAAACACCTGGGGACTCTCAGGTTGAGAACCACTGCTCTGGACCAATGGGACTTCTAGGCCTTCACATATGTTTTATGGGGTTCTGGAGAGTGGAACTCTTTTTTCTGGTCCTGTTAGTGAAGGTAATTCCTTCTATGGAGCAGCCCTATTAGACCCTGGCAAATATGGGCTGACTTCCAAACAGTCAGCAGTCAAAATGATCTCTTCTCTTGACATAGCAAGTACCAAAATGATTATGTCCCTCAGGTATGTTGAATTATGCATGTTGAACTCAATGTGAACAAGGAAAAAAAGCCAACACACTAGCAAATCCCATTTGATTTTGGAGACTACAAAGGGTTAACTCCAGGTAACAACTGAATAGAAGATTTCCAGCTATATCCAAGTGGAGCTAGGAAATAATCTACCTGAAACCATGGAGAATGTCTGCCAGTCAGACTTGACACTACTAGGTCAGATGAACAAAAGGTCTGACTCAGTTTCAGGCAGTTAGTGTTATTAAGCATGTGCCTATTGGAAGTGCCTTCTTAAAATAAATTAGAACCATAGCTGGCCTATTTAAACTCATCTACCTGACTAGAGCAATTGGTGGTTTTAGAAAAGGATGCTAGAGGTCTACCATACACAGGGCTGCCATATGCTGAATTCAACTTGACATCAAATAACAATATGTGTTAGTAGTAACATGTATGTATGTTAAAATAGGTGATACTAAAATAGCATGGGAGAAGGTAAAAAATAATTGTATTTGTATTGTGGTGTATTTTCATGAGAAATGTGGGCATTCTTGGAGGGAACTTGTGTTTATCCCTTCCTCACTCATCCTGCCTTAATTCTTTTTTCAAAAAGAAAATGTTCTTTTGTATTATCCTCAGGGTCTCATGATTCATTTAGCTTCTACATTGATGAGGCCTCTCCGGTTGGACCTGAGCAACCAGAAACCGTCCAGAACTTTGTCTCTGTGTTTGGAACTGTGGCTAAAAAGCTGATGAGGAAATGGCTGGCAACACAGACCATGAATTTTACTAGTCAGCTGGGAGCTGGCGTACGGTATTTTGATCTTAGAATCTCCACAAAGCCCAGAGACCCTGACAACGAACTCTACTTTGCTCATGGTTTATTCAGTGCCAAAGTCAACGAGGGCCTTGAGGAGATCAGTGCCTTCCTTGCCGATCATCATAAAGAAGTGGTCTTGTTGGACTTCAACCACTTCTATGGGATGCAGAAATGTCACCATGAGAAACTGGTCCAAATGCTCAAAGACACTTTTGGGAGTAAAATGTGCCCTGCCATTTTTGCCCATGAAGTTTGTCTCCAGTACCTCTGGGAGAAGGATTATCAAGTCTTGGTATTTTATCACAGCCCAGTGGCTTTGGAAGTCCCATTTCTATGGCCAGGACAGATGATGCCAGCACCATGGGCAAACACAACGGATCCAGAAAAACTGATCCAGTTTCTTCAGACATCAATCATTGAGAGAAGGAGGAGTGGCTCCTTTTTTATATCTCAGGTGGTGCTGACCCCAAAGGCTAGCACTGTGGTCAAGGGAGTTGCCAGCGGCCTCAGAGAAACAATCACTGAAAGGTGAGTGGCTACATACTGAGTTGTGTTCAGGGTCTTGGTCCCACCAGGGGTGAAAAAGTCGACATATAAATACTATAAATAAATAGCTCTGACATTAGTGCTGTGGTCATAATACAGAAATAGTATTGCAGGATTCTAAAGAATTCAAACTAACAATTCCCCAGGTCCTGGGGCCATCTGGAGAGGCCTTTTCCTTAGTCCCACAACTATTGTAAACATGGTTGGTGGGGATGGGAGATGAGGCCTTCTCAATGGCACCCCATAGACTGTGAAAATCTCTTCCAGGGGAGTTCAGCAACAAGGCCTTCTCCTTGTTGCCCTCCTGCTGGCAGGTGTGACCTTTTTATTCAGGGAGGTTATTAAAACAGGAACATTTCAAAGGAATGGAATAGTGGGCAAAGTATTGTTTTAACTGAAACTCTTTATAGCTTTTTATCTTTATAAAATAGTATTTTATTCTTCTCACTTGATGTTTGAATTGTTTTAATGCTGTGAATAATCAAATTCTATTTTAATGTTTGTTTTTACCCATTTTTTAAAAAATTATAAGCTGCCTTGAGTTGTAATTTTGGGAGAAAGGTGGATATCGCTACTGTTTTGCACCCATCATCCAAAATTCCAAAATCTGAAGCACTTACTGTAAGTCTGAATCAATTTGAATCTAACCTAGAAGGATTGTCATGTTTTAAAATCAGAGTGATGAAGAGTAGCCAGAATGTCCCACAATAAATGTAGCAATGTGGGCAAAGGGAAGGGATGCATCAATTTCTGAACTAAGATCAGGAAGGATTATATTCTCTCAAATGAGCATCTTTCAGAGATGTTCTGGGTACATCCTATATAAAGAAGTAGTTAGACAAGATGCCCTATAAAATATCTTCAAGTTTAAAGCTCCTCTCCTCCTAGAAAACTAGGGGGGAAATCATTTTTGGACTACAATGACCAGAGTTTTAGTAAGTCCTTTGACATGGTTCCCCCATGATCTTCTTTCAAACAAACTCATAAAAGGTGGGTTAGACAATACTACTGTTAGGCGGATTTGTAACTTGGTTAATTTTTTTGTTGTGTCAGGAGCAACTTGAGTAACTGCAAGTTGCTTCTGGTGTGAGAGAGCTGGCCATCTGCAAGGATGTTGCCCAGAAACACCCAGATGTTTTGATGTTTTACCATCCTTGTGGGAGGCTTCTCTCATGTCCCTGCATGGGAAGATGGAACTGACAGAGGGAGCTCATCTGCACTCTCCTCAGATTCAAACCTCTGTCCTGTCAGTCTTCAGTCCTGCTGGCAAAGGGTTTAGCCCACTTTGCCACCAGTGGCTGGTTAAGTGACTGAATCCAAAGGGTGTTTATGAATGGTTCCTCTTCATCCTGGAAAGAAGTAACTAGTGGAGTTCTGCGGGATTCGGTCCTGGGCTCAGTTCTGTTCCACATCTTTATTAATGACTTGAATGAAGTTTTAGAAGGGGTGCTTGTGAAGTTTGCAGAGGACACCAAATTGGGAGGGATAGCAAATATTCCAGAGGGCAAGATCATAATTCAAAATGACCTTAACAGATTAGAGAGCTCAGCCAAAACTAACAAAATGAATTTCAACAAGGGGTATTGTAAGATACTTCTCTTAGGCAGAAAAAAAATGAAATGCACAGATACAGGATGGGCGATGCCAGGCTTGACAACAGTCTGTGTGGGAAAGATCTTGGAGTCTTCATGGACAACAAGTTGAACATGAGCCAACAATGTGATGAAGCACCTAAAAAGAAACAACAGGATTTTGGGCTGTATCAAAGCGAGTATAGTATCTGGATCAAGGGAAGTCATGATGCCCCTCTATTCAGCTTAAGGCAAACCTCACCTGGAATACTGGTCACCACAATTTAAGAGAGATATTGATAAGCTGGAAGGTGTCCAGAGGGGAATGACTAAAATGATCAAAGGTTTGGAAACCATGTCCTACAAGGAACAGCTTAAAGAGCTGGGTATGTTTACCCTACAGAAGAGAAGGTTGAGAGGAGGCATGATAGCCATGTATAAATATGTGAAAGAAGGTCATAAGAAAGAGGGAGCAATCTTATTTTCTGCTACTCTGGAGACTAGGACTCGGAGGAATGGGTTCAAATTACAGGAAAGGACATTCCATCTGAACATTAGGAAAAACTTCTTGACTGTAACTGCTGTTCAGGACTGTAGTGGAAGGTCCTTCCTTGGAGGCTTTTAAACAGAGACTAGATTGCCATCTGTCAGGGGTACTTGGATTGTGTTTTTCCTACATGGCAGGGGGTTGGACTAGATGGCACATGTGGTCTTTTCCAACTCTGTGAGTTTATTAATCCTCCAACCAGCATAATCACATCAAAACCCTTTTTCTAAGTTGGAACTTTCAGAAGATCAAGGGTTGGTTCTGTTTAGTCATGCCCAATGTGTGAAACCTTGATCTTTACTTTGGCATTGTTATCAAGGCTTCGGGTACAGACTAAAATCTTACTTCTTATTAGCCGATCCCTCATAGCTTGAGAATGATTGTCTTCCAGATGTTGTGTCTTGGTGGTGGGTCCGTAGGTGGCTGTGGGACCCTATTCTTGATCTGCATCTTCTCCCGCAGTGAGGACATCAGTTTCCAGGTGGTTCCTTATCTTGAGTCTGCAGATGTTTCTGATCTATAGTGAGCCATAATCTCTGAAACCTGTCTAAACTGGCCGGGACTTCTGGCACTTGAAATCCAACAACATCAGGAGGCAGAAGATTGGGAACTACTGGCCTGACAGATTTTGCCTCTGACTCAAATATTTTATAGCTGCTAAACGCACATATTTAGAGAATAATCCTCCAAGTGTGAATTAGGCAGATGTTTCATTGGAGGAGAGAGATATGCATCCAGTCATAAGAGCCCTGCAGATAGGTATGTCCATTGATAGAGCATGACAGAGCACTGCATGCTCCTAACAAAAAAGCTGGCTCAGACACTGTGTGCTGACGCATATAGCCCCACTTGCCGCAAAGCTGTTTCTCTGATGCAGATGGGAATTATAAGGGCACAGTTCATTTGTCCTGCTCTGAATGAAAAATGGTTTTGCTCTGCCTCCCCTCCTCCCCTTGAGCACCAAAGCAAATGTATGATACAGGAGCATCATTGTAATCAAGGCAGGAAAGAAAAGGAAAAGACGTCTCCAGGCATTTGCTAAGACACGGTTCAATAACCAATAAGCCATATCTGTTTTAGACCGATAATGCTAGTCCCTGAGGTCTAATAATTCTAAGGGAGGACAAATAATAAATGTCAGCTACCATAAATAGGCAAGAAGAGAAGATTTTTCAGAGCTTTTTTCTGATTTAATAAATGCACATCGCACACTGCTGCAGTTATCAAGGATTCAATGAATAGGAACTCTCTGCTGAGCATCTGCTTTTTACATAAGAACATAAGAAGAGCCATGCTGAATCGGGCCTCAGCCCATCTAGTCCAGCATTCTGTGTCACACAGTGGCCCACTAGTTGTACACAGGGATCTCTAGCAGAAAGGAGGGCAAAACCCTGACCTGCTCCCGACCCCCCACAACCAGTACCCGGGGAAAAATCCTGCCTGCCTCCATCAACACAGAGGTGGCACTTGGATGTCCATTTCAGTAACTACTGATTCCCTTGGTATCCATGAATCTGTCTAATCCTGCCTTGAAGCTGTCCAGGCTGACAGCTGTCACAACCTCCTCTGGAAGTGAGTTCCATAACCCAATGACCCTCTGGGTGAAGAAATATTTCCCTTTATTACTCCTAACTTTCCTACCTTGGAGCTTCAGGGAGTGCCCCCTAGTCCTAGTGTTGGGTGACAGAGAAAATATTTTTTCTTTATTCACCTTTTCTATCCCATGCATGATTTTATACACTTCGATCAAGTCACCTCTTAAACGCCGTCTTTCAAGGCTGAAAAGACCAAGGCGTTGCAACCTGATTTCATAAGGGAGCTGCTCCATCCCTTGGATCATTTTTGTTGCCCTTCTTTGTACCTTTTCCAGTTCCGTTTTCCAGTTCTGTTTTGTCTTATTCCTGCAACTGGTGACCAGCATTCAGTTGGTTGCTCCCAAATAGAGTAGACTTATTGAAACCATTATTAGCATGATTTGACATCTAGGAAAAACCAATTGATTCGATGGCTCTATTCTACATGGGGTCTTACAATGAAATTGTGGATAAAAGCTTTACATGGAGCTTATTGAACAACATAATAATAAATAATAAAACTTTTTAAATATACTGCTCTATCTTCCTAGGGGTTTCCACAAACAAACATAAAACATACAGAGTATTTATTTATTTACAGTATTTATATTCTGCCCTTCTCACCCCGCAGGGGACTCAGGGCAGATTACAATGTACACATACATGGCAAACATTCAATGCCATAGACACACAACACATATAGACAGTCAGGGGCTATTTAACATTCCAACTTCTGGCCACCAGGGGAGCTGTCGCTTCACCATCCATCTGTGACACTGATGAAGTACTTTTCTGCATTCCCCACATGCTTTTGCTGGAGATTTTTTATGGCCTCGTAATTTTTGTTAAATTAGCCTCCCACACATAGGTAGCACCTAAATGTCCTACTTGACCGATGCAACTGTCTTTTGGGTTGCAAAGGTCAACAACAAGCTACACAATTGGCCTGAACTCACTCCAACCCGGGCTGGCTTCGAACTCATGACCTTTTGGTCAGTAGCAATCTTTAATTCAGCTGACACCCAGCCAGCTGCGCCACAGTCCCAGTAGCCATTAAAATAGAAACATAACCTGTTAACATAATCCTATGCATTAAAACAAACCAATTTCAATCTGCAAGATGAGTTACCAAACACCCCACTTATATGTGGGCCAGGACAGGTTGAAAGGGCTGGTCGGTGTTCCTATGGAAGTAATAAAGGCCAGGGAGTGAGTAAAGTGCCAGGAGTGGACCTAATTTATGGCCAGGATAGGGCCTAGGGCTACTTTTTCCAGGGTCTTCTGGCCATTTTGAAGAGGAAGGTCTAGGCCAGAAACCAGTGTCTATCTTGTACTTGCATTGTGTCTGTCTTGCATTTGCGTTGTGTCTGAATCATGAATGGATTGACTCTTTTCATTTATGGGGAAAACTCATCAATGAACTCAGTATCACTACCACTATTTTTAGTGTGATAGTTTATTTGCACTATATTCCTGATATTGTGAAATAAAGGAAGAATATTGTGAGAATGGGAAACCTGTCCAAAATACAGAGGGGAAAGAAGAAGGATGGGTGGAAGCATTCACAGAGCTGAAACTCTGGGAGGGGGTTTATTTTGAACCTGTTTTCCTGCTAAAGAACTTAATAATGGTTCTGTTTTGCTGTGGAATAATAGGTTTCTTCCCTTCAGATTGTATGCTGCGCCATCACAAACAACTATATTTATGGAAGGCAGATCTCAGGGTAAAGGCAGAAGCACCTGTAGATCATACCAAAACATCCTCATGTTGATATGGATGAGAAATAACCCAGATATGGACACTAGGAAAAAATATTTGAACTTTGATGGATCACAAGCCCCTCTGCACTTTTAGACAATAATTGTACCCTTCCTCTAATGATTGGGGCATGTGCACTTCACATTTCAAAAAAAAATCTACCTTCTCTCACAATTACTGAACTTTTCTAAGTAGTTCTTTTTTTTTTAAAAAAAAATTGATTTTGACTACTAGACACAGTAAGCTGATCTAGATGCACCTTTCATATGTTTGATCCTTCCTAACTTATCAGAACAAGCAAACTCTCTCTAAAAGCTTCTGCTCTGGCCCAGATTCTCTAATTTTTATATGCACTGGCTATATTTTCAAAGATTCTTACATCTTCTTTTGCTCTACTTGCTCTAAGGTACAGTAGATATTTTTAGACTCTGATATGATGATTAAGTAATGTTGCCTCTAACAGAGGAATGATTGCTACAGTGACTAGAAGCATTGGATTTGCAAAAAGGCATTTAAAACTTTCATTTACTTCCAGTGCCCTATGAATATTGGAAGAACTTCACTGTATCTGACCCAAAATTTGCTGAAAAATCAGTTTATTCCCATAGTGGCCATTCAGATGCCTCTAAGAAGCACATAAGCACCATCAAGATGCCATCATGTTAGTGACTTAAGCAGCGAGACGATGTGGAGTGATACGTATTTTAATTCAGCTGTATTCAGCTAATTGCAGTATAAGCACAGTTGTGTAATTGGGACCATTGCACAAAAGGCTGAAGAGCAAAATATGAATGCATATTGTCCATAAACGTTGCATCGACACATTGCAAATATCAGAATGAGTTGATAGCAATGTTCACTGAACTACATATTGTATGTAAGCCAAGTTTTTCAGCATTTTTTAGGCTGAAAAAGCCCCTCTTGGCTTATACTTGAGTCAAGGTTATTTATTATTTTACTTTATTTTTTATTACATTTTATTACATTTATTTGTATTACATTTATTACTTTATTTATTTTTATTATTATTACATTTACATTATTTTACTCTATTATTATTTATTATTTTTCTCTGCTATTGTTATTATTACATTTATGATTTTACTCTTATTATTATCACATTTATTATTTTACTCTACTATTGCTGTTATTACATTTCCATTATTTTACTCTAGTATTATTATTATTAGATTTATCATTTTACTCTATAATTATTGGAAGAATACATAAGCACATTTACATTGAAGAAAGTTAGAATAATGGTTTAATCAGAGTTGGACTGTCTTATCGTAAATTAAAATTTTATATAAATGTTCAAAAACATTTCACTTATGGATACCTCAATTAATGTAATTTTATTGGTATCTATTTTTATTTTGAAACTTACCAGTAGCTGCTTCTTTTCCCATCCTAGGCTTATACTTGAGTCAATACGTTTTCCCAGTTTTTTGTGGTAAAATTAGGTGCCTCGGCTTATATTCAGGTCGGCTTATACTTGAGTATATATGGTATATTGCACTACATCGGTATTCAGGATATGGCTATGTAAAGAAATGGAGGTACCACAACATTTTACTATCGTAATGCATAACGTGATCAGGACAAGAGTCCACTGTTAGGATAGTGGACTCTTGTGTTTTTCAACCTTTTATGAGCCACGGCATGTCTTTTACATTTACAAAATCCTGGGGCACACCACCAACCAAATTGACACAAAAGTACACTCTAACACAGTAATACATATAGTTAATACGTTTTAAAATGTATTTATACACTCGGTGTGAAACCTGGGCCTGTTTCAATGAACAAAACATATATATGACTTCCTCTCACATATTTATACATGGCTATCATGTCTTCCCTCAGCTTTCTCTTCTTCAGGCTAAACATGCCCAGCTCTTCAAGCCGCTCCTCATAGAGCTTGTTCTCCAGACCTTTGTGAAATTTCACCCTGAGTGAAACTTGCTTCCAGTTAACTTTGGATGTCATGAAGCTATAATAAACAGTTCCTGGGGGGGGGCTCTCGAAAAATCCAGTAAAATAGTAAAAAACAAACCATTTCCAAGCGGAGAGGCTCAATTTGTTTCTTGGAAGCCTGTGAGAAGGCTGCTAGGAGGGGGGGGGGAGTGCCAATTTCCTACGGCACACCTGATGATGGCTCACGGCACACTAGTGTGCCATGGCACACAGGTTGGAAAACACTGGGATAAATTATGGAAAACAGACTGGTTTCTAATTGGCAAAGAGGGAGGTAAGGTTGCATTTTATCACCTTTTCTATCGAAATTGTATGTTGAATTAAACTCTGGTGAAGATAGTGTGAAAATCGGAGGAAGAAGCATCAACAACTAAGACATGGGTCTTACACCATAATACTAGAAGGAAAAAGCAAGGACAGGGAGCCATTGTTGAGGAAAATAACTCCCCACCCTCCCTGCTCCCCTGGCGCATCATTTCCTCACACCAGGAGGACACAAAGAGGACCTTAATGGTAGCCAGGGAAGTTTTCTCTACTTTTAAGGGTAGTTTTGGGGCTGAGGGGAAGGAATTGAGCACATCTTGGACCTTTGGACTTCAGGAGCCCAAAAGGTTCAGGATGGCAAATGGGGACTTACCCCTGGGGAGCCCCAGAAGAGAGTCCCCACATGTCCAAGGCCCCATTAGAACTGGGCCTTTCAGGAAGGCCCAGATCTATTTTGAGTATTTAATTAATTCAGAATGACCAAGTTTATTTCAAATTAATTTTGTTTTTGGACACCCCCGGTAAAAACCCAGACAGTCCTGGGATACGGGCCTGTCTGGATGGGTCCTTAGTTTTTCTTCTTTTGTCCCACATAAACTCTCATTTATTGCTTGGAGAGCAAGACATAGACTAACACTCATAAATGATCTCTGATTACTGTTGATAAGATTGTCACTGTGATTATGCTTTGAAGCAATGCCTGGTCTGAAGCTGAGTTTTTAGAAATGTTACTGTCCCATTGGAAGAGATATCTCTTTAAAAGAACTGAAAGTTGGGAAACCTTGTCAAAAGAGGAGTCTCTGTTGTTTTGAATCCGGCAAAATTTTGTTGGATTAGATAGTTGGTATGCAGTTTATTGATAGCGGCAAAAACATTCCAGTAGACCGGTGCTGGGAGGTAAGAACTGAGTACAATTGGTTGGAAAATGAATCATGCTTTGATTAAAATTGTTTCATTGACATTTTGGATATGAAACAGAGGGGGAAAGATGTAAAGATATGTTTAGATAAGGACCCCTAAGCAAGAAGCAGTGAATTGAATAAAATTTAGATATGATTAATGAATGATTGGAAGGATGATCATGCCCTTGACATATGCAAATTCAAGGATGAAACACTGGCTGCATGAATACAAGGGCTATTAGAGTACAAAGCAGTTTGCCATTTTAGGTTGCCTTGGGATGGAAGAAATGATAGGGTTGATGCTTTGCTTGTTTGAAGTGAAAGGGAACCTCAAGGAGGTTATAATGAAAGGATAGATATATTTCATTCTTCGCAGTTATATTTTTTAGATACCCACTTCACTCCTACGGCTGCATTCTATGCAATCCTGTAATGTGTTGTTTGATTAATTATCTGGCAAGGAATTAAATACTTCACAAAACTACAGATCTCCGGATTCTATAGCATCATAGAGTTGGAAGAGATTTCGTGGGCCATCCAGTCCAACCCCCTGCCAAGAAGCAGGAAAATCTCAAACACCCTTGACAGATGGCCATCCAGCCTCTGTTTAACAGCCTCCAAAGAAGGAGCTTTCACCACACCCCGGGGCAGAGAGTTCCACTGCTGAACAGCTCGCACAGTCAAGAAGTTATTCCTAATGTTCAGGTGGAATCTCCTTTCCTGTAGTTTGAAGCCATTGCTCTGTGTCCTGGTCTCCAGGGCAGCAGAAAATAAGCTTGCTCCCTCCTCCTTATGACTTCTCTCTCTCTCACACACACTGTTGCACCTCAGATCCGAAACGTACCCCCCTAGACCACACACACAAGCAACTCTGTAAAACACCTTTATTTAGAATAAGAATAGTCTTTAATATGAAAGAAGTAAAGCAAAAATAAGTCCACAGGTAAAACTTGAAAAGTCTTTAAACTGGAGTAAATCCCAAGGGAAGCAAATCCAAATCCATGGCAAGCCACTTTGGCGGCTGAAACAGGAACTTAGAGTCCAAGGCAAACCGTGGCAACAGTCAAATGAGAACGTAACTAGACAGGGAAAGCCGCCCTTGCAGCCAACTTGAACTAGAGATCTGGAACGTGAACTGTCCAAGCCAAACGTAGCTTCAGCTCTGGCGAGATCTTCCCAGGGCCAGTCTCTTAAAGGAATCTATTTTCTGTGGGACCACTGAATCCCCCATCACAAATTCCAATCCCTCTGGGAGGATCTGATATTAGCCCTTCTATCAAAATCCAACAGCTCGTTAGCTGGCCCAGGTGGACTCATAATCTTGCTGAGAAAGCTATTCCTCCCTATTTCCCGGGAGCTCCGCTGGCAAGGGAGTAAAGTTCCCATGAGAGTCAAGGTTACTGAAGTTCTCGCTAGCTGTCTCAAAACTGACTTCCATAGAACCCCATTAACCCCTTCCTCTGACCAATACCCATGCAGCCAGTCATTGTCCCAAGACAAATCCGCATCTACAGACCCATATCCATCTGGCCATTCCTCTTCCCCATCCTGGCCCTGATCCTCAGGTACCATTGGTGTCTGTCTCTGACCACTAGGTTGGGGAGACTGAGGCATCACATTACTAGGCTGGAACACCACACACACACACACACACACACACACACACACACACACACACGGCTATCAGCCTCCTCTTCTGCAGGCTAAACATGCCCAGTTTGTTAAGCCACTCCCCATAGAGCTTGTTCTCCAGACTCTTGATCATTTTAGTCTTCCTCCTCTGGGCATATTCCAGCTTGTTGACATCTCCCTTCAATTGTGGTGCCTGGAATTGGACACAGTATTCCAGGTGTAGTCTGACTGAAGCAGAATAGAGGGGTAGCATGATTTCCATGGATATAGACACTATACTCCTATTTATGCAGGCCAAAATCACATTGGATTTTTTAGCTGCCGCATGACATTGTTGGCTCATGCTTAACTTGTTATCTATGAGGACTCCAATATCTTTTTCACATGTACTGCTGTTGTGTGATAGAGCCTTGGCAGTTAAAGCAGTATCAATGTGTTATAATTATGCAGAATGACAGAAACCAAGCCACATTCATAACAGAACAAAAATGCACATGTGGTGATTTAATCTGCTAATGTCTTTTAGGACAAGAGCATTTCAAAACTGCATCATGTTCTACAGCAAGGCTGTAGATTGATTAATTGAAATTTGGATTCCTGAATTGCTTGGTTAAGATAGTGACTTGGTAGGCCAGTGGGTGGATGGATGAATGGATGGACAGTTAGATTTGCTGTTGATATGTGCCTTCAAGTTGCCTCCAAATTATGACGACTCTCTCATAGAGTCTTCTTAGCAATATTTATTCAGAAGAGACTTGTAACTTTCTTTTCAGACTGTGGGTTTCCATGTCTGAGCAGTGATTTAAACTCTGGTCTCCAAAATTCCTTGCTGAACGTTTTAACTACTGCACCATGCTGGCTTTTAGAAAGATAGATGTAGATGTTCCTGTGCAGTCCACAAGTGCAATAAAAATGAAAATTGCATTTATTTAGAGGTCCAACTGCAAAATAATCAGGTCAGCTGATTTTGTTTACAATGTCATAAGGGTTGTTTGACAGTGGAATAGACTCCTTGGTAAACTCATTGAAGATTGTTAAGCAGAGGTTGGAGCCCGCTCCTCAGCTTTAGGCATAGATGCTGCCAACTGGATGCAGGCTGGAATGGATAGTCAGGGATGTTTTGTTTCCAGGGATGTTTTGAACCCTATGATTTTGTGAGCCTATGATTCTAATAAATGCATCCAACATTACATACTACCATCCAGGTTTTCTTGTCTCTAGCTGAAGCAGTGGTGTCCAATGTTTCCATGTCAGTGGGCCAAGTTTTACTTTTGCCTTTAAAAGCTAAATCAAAGATTATTTCAAGATTTGTAGAAATCCCACATGTTGCCTGGAATAAAATTTCACAGGCAAAGACCATTCTCACAAGGTTAACAAAATTACTTTTGTAAACAAAAATAAATAAACAATAGCATTCTGCTCTGGAAGATATGTTATGCTTGGGGTGATTGGGCATATCACTGCTGTGAAGCTTTTCTCAGTCTTGAATTATGCTCGGAGAAGAATGAATGGTAGGTGGGTTTAAAGTGATGGAAGAATTGTTCAGTGGGCTCTGACCTTTGGCAAGATGTTTCAGTTGTAGAGCCTCCTGAAATGAGAGTTCTGGTAGCTAAGCAACTGTCATGTGGAATATATTACTGCTTGATAAAGTGACTTTAAGGAGTGAAGGAAAACCGATGGCAATGAGCAGTTTGAAGCCTTGGAGATCTGCCAGGTCCATTCTCTTGTTTACCAAGTTTCATCAGAGAAAAGTGTATTTTGCTTCTCGAGGCTTAAGACAATTACAGTAATGCAGAGTGTGAACCTTTACATAAGCCAAGGCAATACAACCCATATGTTTACAATGATGCTTTGAAGGTCTATTGCCGTGATATAATCCTCATGTTTTAAGTTGACTTCTTTCTTTATTTTTTAATCTTTTTTGCAAAAGCGCAGGCTCAGGATAATTTTGTAAACATGTTTGGTGTTTGTACTAGCAGAATACTGTAGGCAGGCCCATAGCCAGGATTTTCATGGGGGGGGGGGTCTAAGTGAGAGAGGATCTACCCTAGCAAACCTTTTGTATCGTTATCCTAATACCCCCATGCATATGGGATATATTGAGCATGGTGATCAGATCATGATATGAATAAACATAACACTTTAAGTAATAAATGTTGTTTATTTACTTTCATTAACAAAATGTTTAGAATATTTTTGACTTATTTTTTACTTTACAGCAACAGTCTTCTTCTCCCCAGCTATTTTGTCAATTACTTTTTTTGGTTTGATAGTGATGTCCCGATTGCTAGTCCACTAAGTCTCATTGGTTGTCCACTGTCATCAAATTTTAGTCATTCTAATTGTCATTCCCAGAGTTCTAAAGCTAGGGCTCCTTACCCCTCCCCTACACTTAAAAATACAGGCTCTAAATGACATATTCTGCCTTTGGAGGCAGCATATTAGTAGCATAACTAACTTCATTTTAACATAGAAGAACTGAATAATAATAATAACAACAACAGGGTATTGAACCAAGCCAATGCTGGACCTGGACCAAACTTGGCACACAGAGCCAATGTGCCCAACAGTGCATTCAGGCAGGGATTGGGGAATGATTGCCCTTTTCAAATGATAGTTGTTGTTTACCTGGATCCAGGCAGCCAACATCGTATCTGAACCAAACATGGCCAACTGTGCATACAGGACAGGCGGGGATTGGAGGTGACTGACCTTGGATCTGGGAGTTGCAGTGTCTAGAGGGCACTGAACCAAGCCAATGCTGGATCTGGGCTAAACTTGGCACATAAAGCCAATGTGCCCAATGATTGCCCTTTTTCAAATGGAAGTTGTTGTTTACCTGGATCCAGAGAGTCCCAGAAGGCAGCCGACGTGCTCGACGCACTCCACTCCCAGCCTAATGCAGCCTCCAAATGGTCTGTGGTGCGGCAGCATCCTCTTTGGTGCCTGGGCTGTTGGCGCACTCCGCTTACTCTACCAGCACCGAAGGCTGAAACCAGGGGCACCGAAAAATGAAAGAGAGTGCGCTGAGGGCCCGCGGACAGGGACATCACCATCCCACAATACTTCCTACAGTACTCTGTGGTAAAAGAGAAGGGGAAGGGGAACCGACATATGCTACCATGGTGGCAACATGGGAGGCTTCCCATGTTGCATACAAATCAGTGGGGGGAAACCAGGTGACAGACACTTTCCCCATGGCATGAGGTAAGCAAAGCCGGGCAATGCGGCATGTGGGGCAACAGGATTCCCCTGGTGGGGGATGTGTGGCAATTCCAGCGACAAATGGGATGAGGTCCTTAGATTCCAAGAGAGCAAAGGTACAGAGGATTTCTTAGATTCCAAGAGTACAGAGAATTACTAACTCGAGCAAGTTACAGGGAGTGGTCAACTCCCCTGTTTAAACAGCTCCACTGGCTGCCAATGAGTTTCCAGTCCCACTTCAAGGTGCAGTGATTACCCACAAAGCCCTAAACGGTTCAGGACTTGCCTATCTTTGTGATCGCATCTTCCCCTTTGAATGAGCATGAGCCCTAAGATCATCGGAGAGGCCCTTCTCTCGCTTCCACCTCCATCTCAAGCACGGTTGGTGGGGACGAGGGAGAGGGCCTTATTGGTGGTGGCTCCCTGGCTCTGGATCTCTCTCCCTAGGGAGATCAGACTGGCACCTACCCTGTCCACCTTCCGCAAGAACCTAAAAAATTGATGTTCCGCTGTGCCTTTGACTAGGCACTTCCCAAAAATTGGCCCAATGTTACCTTAGTTCCGGCACTTTAGCATGGCCCTCTGCTCTACAATCCTGACATTTTAACTTCCAAGGACATTATCCTCCCATCCCAGCCTTATTGAATTTTGCCCTTTCCCTTAGCTCTATATAGGAATTTTGCACAAACTAATAGCCCTCTGAACTCAGTCCTTGTATTGCTTTGCATGGTACTGTTTTTATGATATGTTTTATTATGATATTTTTTAAATTTGGTTATGTTTTGATTTTATCTTATCTCTCCCTTTGGGGAGATGGAGGCGGGGTATAAAAATAAAGTTATTATTATTATTAATTATGCAAGGAAGAAAATACATGTTTTCATAAAGGGGTAAAGTAGGGAGGGCATGGACAAGTTGACCACAAAATTATAGTTTTAGTTTTCTGTAGTTTTGGTGAGAATATATGCAGACCACTATATTCTCAGTGAAAGTAAAGATATTTCAGTTACATTTCTTGAACTCTGGATTTCACCATCTAACTAGCCCAGTACTTGGCAATCTGGAGTTCATGGGAGTAAGAACATAGGCTTTTCGGACACTTTAAAGATGCAACCTTTATTATGTAGTGTAGTCCCTTCCCTGTCGAGGGCTGCAGGCCCAACTGTTCTGACATCCTCAAACACGTTATATACACCTGGACTGGTTTTATATGCAGCCCACCACATTCTAACAATCCAGATCAAAGAATGGATTTGCTCCATAAATTCCAGTCCCATCTGTTCTAGCTAACTAAGACTACAGGTGACTGGCACAATCATTTATTTTAGCTGGAGAAGCCAGGGGTGAAAATGTGGAGATTTTGCATGTAAGCCACATCCTCTGCTGGACCCCCTCCCTCTTTTTTTAAGGTCAATATGTGGTCTTTGGCAACAAGACTCCATCCTTGTAATTGCGTGTTACTAAATCTCTCAGCAGGGGTTCCTTTGTTATCTGGCAACACAGTGTGGATTTTAGCAGCAAGCATCAATTGTGCCATGTTGCAACACAGATTTGTTAGGCAGAAATTGTGGGGGTCCACCATTCCTGTCACTTTGATTTTGCAGAGATACCAAGAAGGGAAAAAAATCAAAACTCCCTCACCGTGTGCATGTTTCTTGCCAGCAAACCTGAGCTGTTTATTATCAGGGCCGTTTCCTAGAGAAGTGGTTGGGTTTCCTTCTCTGGACATCTTTAAAAAGAGGCTAGACATCTACTTACTAGGGATACTTTAGCTGGAGATTTTGCCCTGAAAAAGAGGTCAGACACAAGGGCTATCATTTTGTGATTTTATGAAAATCAATATGAATCAAGTAAAAAATCCACTAGCTCAACTTAGCAGGAGCTTCAGAGATGTTTAGGAAGGACACACAATAATCAGAGCCTGGGAAAGTTAACAATCTAAGATCCTTTATTACACAGTTTATTTATTTAAAAACTTTATATACCAATCTTCTCTACCTCCACAGAGGGACTCCGGCCGGTTAACAGCAAAGATTCAATGCCAAATTACACATTAAAACATCATAAAAACAATAAAAGATTAAAATACAAATAGATTAAAATACATATCAATACATAATAAACCAGGTCGGCAAGATAAAAACGTGTCCAATTTCAGTCCGCATACATAATCGATAACAATCTATTATTAAATAATACACTAATAATAATAATACACTTTATTTATATTCCGCTCTTCTCACCCCGAAGGGGACTCAGAGCGGATTACATTACACATAAGGCAGACAGTCCCTGCCGACTGATATACAATTACAATACATTGCACAGACAAACATGTGCAGACAAACATGTGCAATTGGAAAGATTTTTCTCTTCTAGCTGCGTCATGGGTATGGTTGCTCCATTACGTCACAAGGGGGTGCTGTTGCTTCATCCTCAGACGAGAGCCTCTGGTTCTGCATTCCACCTCTGGCAGTCGATCTTCCTTATTTTTTATTCAGGTGTTGTAAAGTCCTTATAAAAATCCTTCCCTGCTGAGTGGTTCCTAGTTCATCTACTCACAGCTGGCTTGTTTTCAATCTGTTAGGTGGACAGTGGACAGGGCACACAGCTCGGTGTCCAGACCAGCCTGGGAATCGAACATGCAACCCTCTGATTGCAAACTCAGCCATTATTCTGGGAATGCTTCTTTCCAGGATTTCAGTTGCTTCTTGAAGATCATAAGTGAGGGAGCAGTTCTAATATCAGGTGGGAGGGAATTCCAGAGCCATGGGGCCCCCACAGAAAAGGCCCTGTCTCTCGTCCCCACCAGCTGTGACTGCAAATGTGGTGGGACCGAGGGCAGGGCCCCTCCAGAGGATCTTAACCGCCTTGATGGTTCATAGGGGAGAATACGTTTGGACAGGTAAACTGGGCCAGAACCGTATAGGGTTTTGTAGGTCAGTTATAGCATTATGATACTTCTTGGGCCCATAGTCAATTTTTTTGTGGATGAGTCTCTGCAGGAATCTTAGAATCATAGAATCTTAAAGTTGGAAGAGACCTCGTGGGCCATCCAGTCCAACCTCCTGCCAAGAAGCAGGAAATTCCCATTCAAAGCACCCCTATCGATGGCCGTCCAGCTTCTGCTTTAAAGAAGGATCCTCCCCCACACTCTGGGGCAGAGAGTTCCACTGCTGAACAGCTCTCACAGGTATGAAGTTCTTCCTAATGTTCAGGTGGAATGTCCTTTCCTGTAGTTTGAAGCCATTGTTCCATGTCCTAGTCTCCAGGGCAGCAGAAAAGAAGCTTGCTTCCTCCTCCCTATGACTTCCCCTCACATATTTATATATGGCCCACATCATGTCTCCGTTCAGTCTTCTCTTCTGCAGGCCCAGCTCTTTATGTCGTTCCTCATAGAGCTTGTTCTCCAGACCCTTGATCATTTGAGTCACCCTCCTCTGCACACAAGATTCTTTTCAGCAAAAATCTTGCCAAATGCCTACTGCTAATCTTCCAAACAAGGGCACACAGAAAGCTGATTTGCACTTCATCTGACCATCTACTCTAGTCCATCTACTCTAGTACTCAAAGCCTCATGCCATTTTAATGGGAAAAATGATTACTACATTGAGGGATAGGCACAGAAAGGGAGAAATGCAGTGAGGTTGGCACAACTAAAATGTGCCTCTATGTAAATATATAACATACTATTATTTTACAATATTAAGATATTACTATATAGATTAAATATTTTTAAAATGGTTTATGGTAACTGGAGAAAAATGAAACAAAACAATCAAGGTGTGATTGTTTCATGACTAAAGGATGACTGTTCTTCCATTTTCACATTTCAGCTTCTCAAGTTTCAGTTATAAAAACATAGGAATCCTTTTTTCATAGAAATCTTGAGGATTTCAGTAGAATCTTATATCCAGGCTGTCATTGATGCAATCCCCTCCAGAGTACAGATTTGCATACAAATTTCATATTCTAATCTATATTTATTATTGCATTTTTTAAAAAAAAGATTGACTATAATTTAAATAGGAATGAAAGTAAAAGAGTAGGTTGTGAGGTGACCTGCATGACCTTAACTGTGTTAAGTATTGGTAGGCCACTTTGAGCTCCCAGTTTCCATTCTTATGTTTCTTTATCTTTAATTAATGCTGTAAACTCATCAAATCACAACTAAACAGTGTTTTAAAACAGTTTTCTAATCTTTTTAAATGACTGCCTCTCTAGGGAACTGCATTTCCCTTCCAAGGGCATTTGTGTCCCACTTTGTATTGGTCATGGACCATAAAAAGGGTTGTTGTTGTTGTTGTTGTTGTTGTTGTTGTTGTAACTCAAAATAATTGTAGCTGCTAAATGATATTTAAATGTTTATTTATGTTTTATCGTAAAGTTGGTTTTATAAGCTGTTGTTACATGTACAGTTTATTTCTATTATTTTTTAAATGTTGTGGGTCCTGATTCGGGAGAAAGCGGGATACGAATAAAGAATTATTATTATTATTATTGTAAATCTCACACCATGAGGCTGATCTGTGTGGTGCCATCATCTACATCAGGGGTGCTCACACTTTTTCAGCATGCGAGCTACTTATAAAACAACCAAGTCAAAATGATCTACCTACCCACTACAAAAATGTGAAACATATAACACAGTATCTGCTTTAAACTGGGTTTTCTAAGTCCACATTGCCATATAATCTGATTCCCGCCCTGCCTGTGATCTACCAGGATGCCCTACACAATCTACCAGTAGATCGTGTTCTACCTAATGAGCACCCCTGATCTGTATGTGTCTGGAAGAATATGTCATTCCTAGGAATAGTCTAGGTTCTCCAGGTGGTTCTATGGTAGACTTCTACCAGAGATTACCATAGAGTAGCCCTGGAATACTTGGCAAATTTTTAGAATGGGGTAACTCCATGGTAACTTCTGACAGAAGTCTTTCATTCCAACAGAGTTCGCTATTATCTACAGTTTCCTGTTTCCACAGTAAGTTCAGAAGCATATCCCCCCCCCCCCCCTTGGATATTGGAGCCATGCGGTACAAAGTAAGAGTTATTTGATTCCATCCTCCATTGCCTTATCAGCATCCTGTGGAATACTGGGATTTGCAGTTTAGGGAGCCATATGTAATTTCTCACCAAACTGCAGACCCCAAGATTCCATTGGATGCAGATTGGTCATGTAAATTGGAGTCATAGGACCTTATCAGATGCAGTCTTCTTTGCATCTTCTCCTCATTTCTCTACATTGCCAGAACGGAGTCCCACGAAGCCCATCACATGATGCAGGGCAATGTCTTGGGGGGGGGGTCGGTTTCAACAATGTCTAGAAATGGAGCCCAGAGTGGCTTTTGGAGGAGTCAGGAAACACCTGGCTCCTCGGTGAAGAAGATGAAGAGGAAGCGGGGAAAGGACGGGAAACCATGAGGAATGGGAGGCTATCCCAAAAGATATGGAAAGACAGTAGGGAATGGTGGAAGATGGTTTCCTCCGCTTTCCCCCACTTTCTATCTGCCAGTCTGATGAAGTCCTACGGTATTATAGTTGAGTTGTGTGAAATGGCCACAGTTCTTCAAATACAGGATGACTTCCAACAGAAGGCTGACTTCTCCTAGCCAGAAATAGAAACAAATTCATGATCTCAGATAATGTTGAAACGAGTCATAGGGCTTGCTCTCCAATATCAGTATTTAATTACATTTATAATACTTTTTCTTCAAAAGAATCCATAGTACCATTTCCCACCCCCCTCAACGTTATCCTCGCAATAACCTTTTAAAATAAATTAGGCTGGAAAATAGTGATTGATTCTAGGTGACACAGTATGTTTCCTGGCCTCGGAGAAGATTTGAACCCATCTCAACAGTTCAAACTCTCAAACACCTTCAGGACACATCTTTGTTTTTTTCCTTATGCTGACCTGCTAAGGAGGGATCTACTATTAGCAGCAATATTTGAAACACTGACTATGATTAAGATGGATTAATAAAAAGATACCATTCACAACATCTCATTTCGACTAGATATTGGAAAATCTCCTTGGAAAAGTTGCTGTAGTCCTACTAGCTATGAGATTCTGTGAGGTTAGTCGAGAAACTAGGCTGTGGTTTGCATGATAATTCATTAATGTTTGTCTTGATGTGTACATTCTTGTAATATATAACAGAAGTATAGGGTGGACTTGTACTGTAGAATTAATACAGTTTGATACCACTTTAACTGCCTGCACTCAGAACTATAGTATCATGGGGGCTGCAGTTTTAAAGATCTTTAGCCTTCTCTGCCAAAGAGTACTGGTGCCCCATGAAACTACAGTTCCCGTGATTCCATAGCATTGAGCCTTGGCAGTTAGAGTAGCCTCAAACTCCATTAATTCTACAGTGCAGTTGAATCTCTTTGGTTGGACGAGACCGCAAAGGCCATCCAGTCCAACACTGAACCAGGCACAATCAAAGCACTCCTGAGAGATTGTAATCCATTCCCTGTTTAAAAATCTTCAGTGATGGAGACCCCACAATGTTTCAATATATGCACTTATATTGTATTTCTTAAGTTCTAAGATCCCCCAGTGGCACAATGGGATAAACCCTTGTGCCCACAGGACTGAATACCAACAGGTTGGAGGTTCAAATCCAGGGAGAGCATGGAAGAGCGCCCTCTGTCAGCTCCAGCTCCCCATGCGGGGACATGAGAGAAGTCTCCCACAAGGATGGTAAAACATCAAACATCCCCGTGTCCCTTGGGCAACATCCTTGCAGATGGCCAACTCTCTCAAACCAGAAGAGACTTGCAATTTCTCAAGTTGCTCCTGACACACACAAAAAGTCCTAAGATGTACATTTCTCCATAAAATCATCACTAAAAATGGGGCACATCTTAGAATCCCTGGTGTGTGGACTTGTTTCCAAATGGCACAAAACATATTTGAACAATTTTTGCAGGAATAGGAAGAAACATGTTCAGAATATGCATTCTTGTGGCCAACAGTGTGCTGGATTTGTTATCTTTTGTAAAAAAAACTCCATACATATATTTTTTTCTCGTGATAGTTTTATAATTAATGGTGCTTTAAAACTGAAGAAAGTGTAGCACAACATTAAAAGAAACCCACAAATATCAAAACATAATGGTGTTTATTTATTTATTTCTTCGATTTTATACCGCCACTCCCAAAGGCTCGGGGCGGTTTACAAGGAAGAATATAAAACAATAATTAATAAAACAATGGTTAACAATTCATGCATCATTCAAATGCCTGCCTGAACAAGTGGGTCTTGCATGCTCTGCGGAAGGTGTTTAGATCTCGCAGAGCCTGAGTCTCAGGCGGCAGAGCGTTCCACAACACCGGGGCTAGGATGGAGAATGCCCTTTGCCGGGATGCCGTTAGGCGGAAAGGTCTAATACTAGGGATGTCTAGAAGGTTCATACACTGGAACAGGGAACATGAAATTGAACTAAATAAGTTGGCATTTAAAAACTGAACCAAACAAATATCTTGCGGCCCTTCCTTGGAAAGGTGTCATTTTTACCAGAGAGCCCCATAACAAAAATTTAAGAATTGGCTTTAACAGTGAAGCCTTGCCATAGGTTACCTTCAGGTTTTTTTGCTGAGCTATTCTCATTGGCTAAAATGTAATCTATCTTTGTTCCCCATCTTTCCATTTGTGTCATTTATCTCATTATTGGTCTCCCCAGTGTTTATTGATGCATGTCATGATTGTTCAGTGACATGTAGCCAACGATCCCTGAGCAAGCTAGTTTCGGTTTCCTGAATTCTCACATCAGTGCTCCATTTCCTAGTTGCATGGTTAACCATGTCACTTCAGCTCCTAGTCTTGGTTGTTCACTGAATATTCCATCAAGGGAATGTGTCCAGCAGTGCAGGATGCATCAATTCAGGACTGGCTCCCACTGAAGGAGAAGAGCTCCGTGTCAGATGTGGGATTTAGTAAAGGATATAACATATGCCTTATACAGGAGGGCAAATCAGTCTATTGTCATTGCTGGAAGTTGAATTACCTCCTTTTGTGTTCTTGTCAGATACCATAAGTGAGGACAGGCTGACCCTGGTCAGGATTTTGTTGTAAAATCTCTGGTGGTTGTGCAGCTGACATAGGAATGGGATAACAAGAGGCTGCATTCGTGACGGACTGTGAACAGTAAGAGGTGTCATGATGGTTAGTAGGGTGAGGAGAAAGAGAACTGTCAACGAGAGGCAGACACAATAATATACAATCAATCCCCCATATCTACAGATTCTGCACCCACAGATCAAGGATCTCTTCACATGGCCATGCTGGCAATCATCAATTAAAGGGAAGGTGTGCAGAGCAGCTCGTGTTGCCCCACATGCCCTCCCTCTTTCCCTCATTGCATGATGGGAGGGGGGGGAGAAAGTGCTTTGGCATCCTTTCAACTGCCCTTATCAGATGGCAGAAAGGGTGGCAATGTGAGGCAATGCACGTTGCCCCGCCACCGTTTCTGCCATCACACAGCAAAAAAAAAGGGGGGGGAGGTAGCTCCAATAGTATAATGACCATCTGTCTTAACTTATGATATCTGACAAACTACACTTTCTTCCCCGTAGTGGAGGAGAAAGCACATTTCAGCCCTTCCCCTCCACTTTGGGAGGAATGTGGGCAGGGCCTGCCATGCACCATGTGATGGTGCATGGCAGGCCCCATCCTTGCTGCAATTAAAAGTGGAAAAACAGGGCAAAAATGCTCTGTGTGAAGAGGTCGCAAGTCATCCATGGCTTCGAAATACCCCCTCTTCTCCCAAAAAATCCTTGATTGTGCCATTGTATATGAGACATTTTACTGTATACCGTAGGACTTTAATATCTATGAATTTTGTAATCCATGGTGGAGGGTAAATGGAACGACGCAAGAGTAGACCCCAAGATTTCACTGTACCTTGTTATTGGAATGATATAAGGCTGATAATTTCAACAGAGGAGGTGAATCATAGACTCATAAAGTTGGAAGAGACTACGAGGTCCCTTGCTATACAGAAATATACTATCAGAACATTTCTGATAGATAGTCAGCCTCTGTTTGAAAAGCTCCAGAGAAGCCCACCATGCTTTGAGGAAGAAGTGGTTGTATTGGATTCTTAGAAACCACTGAGACCCAGAAAGGGTTCATGTTAATGTTGCCCTGAAGATATAACAGCAGCATCTCTCTATGGTACATACAGTGCCAGAGTGCTTTCTTGCACTTGAAAGTCTTCCCTTTCCATCTGGAAGGGAACAAGAAAGGTGATTCCTATGGTGATTCCAGTATTTTTGTGCAGCACAAGTTATTGGTGAATGCAACAAATGGGAAGAGCACTGGGGGGTCAACATTTAGGAGGCAGGTTGTGTGTTGCTAACTCCGCTTATTAATGCATTGGTTTAGACCAGTGGTTGCCAAACGTTTTTGGCCTACTGCCCCCCTAGAATTGATTTTTAAAAAAATTAATAGCAATTAAACAGAAAGATATATGTATTAATGTTTCTACCTTTTTGTAAAATTAAATGTTTTAATTTTAATTTAAATGTTATTTTAATTGCATATTGTTTTTATGGCATTGAAAAAAGAAGGGGCCGACACTGGACAAGTGAGGCATACCTTGAAAAGCACCTCCCGCTCGCCCCACCCAGCAAGACGCGCTTGCGAGGACGTCCCTATTGGAAGAAAGAGGCAATACACAGGACTGCGCTGTGGGGTTGACGAGAAGAAGGCGCCCTGCGAGTTGGAATCCCCGGGCAGGCGCTGCCGTGGAAACCGCAGCGAGTGCCTCCTTCATCTCATCAATCCCACCCATGGTGCAGTCCTGCGTATCACCTCTTTCTTCCTTTGGGGACATCCTCGCAAGCGCGTGACCCTGCAAGTGGCAAGCAAGCTTGGCTCACGCCACCACCCCCTTACAGGGTTTCAGCGCCCCCCAAATTCTCCTGAGCCTCCCAGCGCCCCCTTGGATAACCCCACCACCCACCAGGGGGTGGTACCGCCCACTTTGGGCACCACTGGTTTAGACATTTACATTATGAATTCAGGAGGCTATTATAATAGACCAAGGTTCTGCTTCGAGAGCTCTGTGAATGCACACTTATGAAGTTTGCGCGCCAGCGCGGGCTTCCAACGGAAACTTTCCCAGTTTGAAAAGTTTTGGCGGTAGCTCCGCCCAGCCGGCCCGGAGGGCATAAAAGGCGCCTCCATGCGCGCCCACCCCATTCCTTTGTTTTCCGCCACTTGGGCAACATCGGAAATACGGCTGGTTGTGTGAGCATAGTATGTCCACAACCAGTTTCAAAAAGTGTTCATCCTGCGGTAGCAAGATCCCGGATTGCGATGGTCACTCGAAGTGCCTTCGGTGTCTCGGAGAGGGGCACGTTGTTCCCGCTTGCCGACACTGCCAGGCCTTCTCGTCGCACACCAGAAAAGCGAGAGCCCGCAGGCTTCAGGCCTACCTGACGGAGCGTGCTCTCTGCCCTCCAGAGATGGCGACGGCTGTCCCATCTGCCTCCTTGGGGTCCGGGGCGGCTGCTCCGGCCCCTACCGTGTCGACCGCTCACCCGGCCGGGAAGAAGCGTCCACGGAAGGAGAAGAACACGAAGTCTGTCTCCTCGAAGACTTCGGTGTCAAAGAGGCCCTGCACCATGACCACCGAAACGGTTCAGCTGCCTCAACCTCGCCGGTTGTCGACGAGCTCAATGGCGTCGGGCCTCTCCCAGAGGTCAACCATCGCGAAGACTCCCTACGATCGGGCTATGGAGATAGCTTTCCGGAGGTCGAGCGAGGAAGCCCGTAGAGCCCAGACCAGAGGCCTGGTTCCTGTGACTCCGGGCAAGTCTCTGGAGGCCGCTGCCTCGAGACCGCCATCGCCAAAGAGGCGCAGGACTCTGACGTCATCATCTTCGGTGTCGTGCCCTGACTCCTCGCCTATCCCTGTTCTCGCTGTGGAGACAGGGGTAGAGCCACACATCTCTCCGAGAGACTCTGTCCAGACCATCGTCAGGGTCCCCTTGGGCCAGACCTCGGTCCGACAACTTTTCGTGACCTCGCCCGACAAGGGCAGACAGACCACGAGGCTCGCCTTGGCTCCGGCCGAGCGAAACCTCCCTCCCGAGTCAACACTGACGACCGCAGGCCCTTCGACTGCAAGGTCACCGCCACAGTCACAACTTCCGGTGAACCAGGATGTGGTTCAGCCATGGTCGGGAGATGAGGTCGAAGATGGAGAGGTCCCTCGATCGCTGAGGTCGGGATCCATCTTGTCCCTCAATATGGACAGAACACCGTCCCATAGAGGCTGCGAGGTGGAACCTTCATCGTCACCGACAGACTCCGCGAGAGCCTTTGGTGAACAGGTGGGCCGAATGGCAAGATCTTTGGGCATGCAGACCTATGTCCCTACGAGATCCAGCGCCTGCCCCGTCTTCAGCAGGGTGCAAGTCGAGGACGCGGCCCAGCCACACCTTCCCATGCTGGAACCCCTGGAAGAGGTGGTGAAGGCGTTGTGGAAGACCCCGTCGACCATCCCTCCTTCGTCCGGGCGTATCGAGGCGTGGTATAAGATCGACGAGAGGGAGAAGGAATGGCTGCACGATCATCCGACACCCAACTTGATGATCGTTACCTCCTCCCAGTCTTTGGGCCGAGAGTCCACAGCCCCTCCGACCAAGAGGGAAAAGAGGTTCGACACGGTCGGCAGAAAGATCTACCGAGCCGGACTCTTGTTGACAAAATGGCTAACTACGGGCGTGCATGGGAGCCTACCACCAGATCCTGTGGGAAAGGGCCCAACCCTTTTTCCAGGATCTCTCCCAAGAACAACAGACTGCACTCCTCTCCATCTCACAGGAGGCGCAGTCGCTGGCACACCACCAAATCCTGATGGCCCGCCACACGGGGGACACGTCAGGAAAGCTGCTGGCCCACGGTGTCGCCATCCGCAGGCACGCGTGGTTGAAGTCTTCGGGGTTGTCCTCCAACTCCAAAAAGACCATCGAAGACTTGCCGTTCGATGCCCAGGGACTGTTCTTTGCGGGCACGGACGACAAGCTGAAGGCCACTCACGACTTCAGAGTCCTGACAGCCAAGTTGGATCGACCACCGACACAGCCCAGGCCCCGGTACTACCAGAGGGCAAAGTTCCAGCCCAGAGCGCAGTACCGCCAATCCCCAAGGCTATACTCGGCTCCGCAGCAACACCAGCAACAGCAGCTGAGACAGCAACAGAACCAACAGGCCAATCGACCTCGCCAAGGCAACAAGTCGAGACCCCGCCAGAACAACGGCAATGGACAATTGAATCGCCGTGTTTGACGGGGTGAGGGACGACACCGCCTCCTCGCTAGGTACCGCTGCCACCATCATGCCTCCCCCCAACCCTCGACCTCCACCATCCCACCCTCCCTTCGGAGACCGCCTGGCCCGCTACATCAGTGCCTGGCGACGCATCACCTCAGATGCATGGGTTCTCCGGATTGTCGAAGACGGCTATGCCTTGGAATTCGACGAGCTCCCACCGACAGGGTTCATCGTCGAGACGGAGCCGTCCGAGGTGATTTTGGAGGAGGTCGACAACTTGCTTCAAAAGGGAGCAATTTCACAGCTCCCCCACAGCAAGGAAAGAGAGGCATTCTTCTCACGGTACTTCACCGTGCGAAGCCAGACGGTTCCCTGCGACCCATCCTGGACCTCAGAGACTTAAACGCGTCACGTTTCACCGAGGAAATTCAGGATGGTGTCGGTGTCGTCCATTCTCCCGCTTCTCCGGGCAGGCGACCACTTTGCTCGATCGACCTTCGGGCGCATACTTCCACGTCTCGATCCGGCCTGCTCATCGACGCTTCCTGAGCTTCAAGATAGCCGGAAGGACGTACCAGTTCAACGTCCTTCCCTTCGGCCTCGGGACAGCACCTCGAACATTCTCCAAGTGCATGTCGGTTGTGGCTGCGCACTTGAGAAGGCAGAAAATCCGGATTTTCCCCTACCTGGACGACTGGCTGCTGGCGGCTCAGTCTCCGGAACTCCTGCAACAACAGGTCTCGGTGACTCTGCAGTTACTCTCTTCATTAGGCCTGCGCCTCAACGAAGAGAAGTCCCAACTGGTCCCAACAATGACCATCAAGTTCATCGGGACAATATTCGACTCCGTCGATCAGCTCGCTTATCTGCCAGAGGTCAGGTTTCAAGCGCTCCGACGCGAGCTGAGCAGCTGCACCAGGCCCTGCATCACGGCAAAGCAGATCCAGGTCACCCTGGGCCACATGGCCTCCACAGTGTCTGTTACTCCACTGGCAAGGCTACGCTTCAGGCCGCTGCAGCGGTGGTTTCTCGACCACTTCAACCCGGTCAGAGTGCACCATTCGAAGAAGCTGTCCCTCCCGAAGGCGGTCAGAGACTCCCTTCGGTGGTGGACTTCCAAGACCAACGTGTGCAAGGGAGTACCTTTCCACATGGTGTCTCCATCCATCACGGTGATGACCGATGCGTCGCTGCATGCGTGGGGAGGCCACACAGGCACCCTGTCGATCAACGGACAATGGTCGATGACGGAGAGGCTCCATCAACTACCTGGCTCCTGGACTCTTCTTCGGGCCTTTGCCCCCCTCGTCAGGGGACACGTAGTACTGGTCAGGACAGACAACATAGTGGCCATGTACTACGTCAACAAACAGGGCGGAACGGGCTCGAGAAAACTCCTGGCCCTAGCCCAGAGCCTGTGGGAGTGGTGCATCCATCACCAGGTGACCCCCAGAGCCGTCCATCTTCCGGGAGTCGAGAACTTAGAGGCGGACTCGCTCAGCAGAACCAGCTGGTCGTCCCACGAATGGATGCTGCATCCGGAGGAACTCCACCGTGTCTTCCAGTGGTGGGGATTCCCAGACGCAGATCTCTTCGCATCGCCGGAAAACAGCCAACTGCCAGTTTTTGGTGCCAGGCTTGCCCCGGATGCACACCGGGGTTGCCTCGGGGACGCACTCCTGCTCGACTGGACGACGGGTTTCTTCTACCTCTTCCCGCCGTTCCCACTTCTTCTCCGAATCATCGAGAAGATCCAGCTCTCGGGGACCGATTGTATCCTCATCGCTCCCTACTGGCCGAGGCAGGTCTGGTTCCCGACCCTGCTCCACTTGACGGGTCAAGAATACATGCTTCTCCCTCACCGTCCAGATCTGTTGACTCGGGAGAAGGGGCTGCTCCTGCACCCGGACCTTCCGTCCCTACATTTGGCGGCGTGGAGGATCCACGGGCGTCGGACGTCTCACCGGCTGTAGCGGCGAT
The DNA here is from genome assembly GCA_030556195.1 of Anolis apletophallus. Classification (NCBI taxonomy): domain Eukaryota; kingdom Metazoa; phylum Chordata; class Lepidosauria; order Squamata; family Anolidae; genus Anolis; species Anolis apletophallus. The sequence goes on along the minus strand of JARBWK010000006.1, from coordinate 30,221,812 downwards.
CCTGGCAGCAGCCCACAAACCGGCCACGTCGGCGTATTCAGCTTGCATAGCCCGCTTCGCCAAGTTCCAGGCGGACCGGTCCGCCGCCGTCTTCCCGCTCTCGATTCCAGCGGTCCTGGACTTCCTGGCCGGATTGGTCGACAGAGGGCTGTCCATGTCCTCGGTGAAAACCCACCTGGCTGCGCTCACCTGGCAGAATCAGCAAAGGGGAGCCCCTTCGCTATTCCAGTACCCGATGGTCAAGAGATTCCTGAGAGGGGTCAACAACACCCGCCCCCCGGTACATCCACCGACGCCGGGTTGGAGTCTAGACCTGGTGCTGTCCTGCCTTGCATCTCTACCGTTCGAGCCGTTGTCGTCCATCGACCTACGCCTCCTCTCCTGGAAGGTGGCGTTCCTGGTCGCCATTGCCTCGGCGCGTCGGCCTTCCGAGCTGGCGGCGCTCCGGGTCGACGAGCCCTACCTGCTGTTTTTGGCAGACAGGGCCATCCTGCGGACGGACATCACCTTCCTGCCTAAGGTGGTGTCTCCGTTCCATGTCAACACCGACATTGTGCTCCCGGACCTGGGGTCCTCCCAATCTGGGGACAGTGACTCGGCGCTCAGAGCCCTCGATGTCAAAAGAGCCCTCTGGGTCTACAAGAGTCGGTCGGCGGACTACCGTCGGTCGACAAGACTCTTCGTTTCCTACGCCATTGACAAGCTGGGCTTGCCGGTGTCATCACAGAGACTGTCAAATTGGGTGGCGTCCCTGGTTGAGCTGTGCTATCAAATAGCCCGCCAACCGTGTCCCCTAGGGTCAAGGGCCGCTCGACAAGGGCAGTGGCCACGTCGACCGCTTTTCTCAAGGAATCCCCTTGGACTTAATCTGTAGGGCGGCCATCTGGGCCAACCCCTCGACCTTCACATCACATTACCGGGTAGACACCCTATTTAGAAGGGAGGCGGCTTTTGGTCGGTCAATTCTCAACCCCAAGGGCCCTCAGGGCAGTGCCTAGTAGGCAACCCTGTCTCTCCCCTCTATGCACGGTTCGTTCGACAGTTTAGGTCAAGCGATACCCCCTCTTTCTGTTTGCACTTCTAATGTACAAGAGTTGCCGTGCCCCGAGTAGGGGCACAGTCTACCGGTTAAAGCGCGCTTTACCCTTAAGCCTTACGGGTCTAGGTTGCACCGGTTGTGCACCTACGTAGTTTTTGTGCTCGTTGCACTTACTGTTATGAGGCCTGTGTGCCTGACATGAATGGTGCTTGTTGCACTTATGCTGTGAGGCCTGTGTGCCTGACATGAATGGTGCTTGTTGCACTGTGTTTACAAGTGGGAGCATGCCTTCCACTCATATTTATGTGGTTGATGTGTTATTTATTCATATTGCTGGTTGCAATAAACCTGTTCAGTTTTCAAAAAAATTGGCTGGTTTGTTCCCACCTCCTTCACCTTAGCTCGGTAAGTCTTCATAAGTGTGCATTCACAGAGCTCTCGAAGAAGAATGGTAGGTTACATACCTGTGACCATCTTTCTTGAGTGAAGCTCTGTGAATGCACACGAACCCGCCCGGCCGTCCCTCTATCTCAAACCACCCTTTCCTAGTTGCTATGGTGGCGTAGGAATGGGGTGGGCGCGCATGGAGGCGCCTTTTATGCCCTCCGGGCCGGCTGGGCGGGAGCCCGCCAAAACTTTTCAAACTGGGAAAGTTTCCGTTGGAAGCCCGCGCTGGCGCGCAAACTTCATAAGTGTGGATTTACAGAGCTTCACTCGAAGAAAGATGGTCACAGGTATGTAACCTACCAATATCGTGGCATGTGGCTCCAGATCTCTTCTTGTGTATCCAAAAGCCACTGGACATGCCTCCCCTGACAAGAAAGGAAAATTAGTGCCTAAAGAATTTGACCTGCTACAAAAATGCTCTAAAGCATGGCAAATAGGGTTGTTTCCCCCAAATAGCTGCTGTTTTTCAGCCAAAGGTGAAAGACAAAGTGATGTATACCTTTTGGGACACCTTGGTTGTCCTGGGGCTATTTGCTTGAGGCAAGGTGGTGAAAACCCACCCTTCCTTGCAAAGTTGCCCACTTTTGTACTGAATGATTTGTGGTGTGTTCAGTACAGAATCATGGTATCACTTGGATGTATAAAACCAGCACAGATGAATGACCACAGATCAGCAGTTTAGCACTGTTCATGTGAATCAAATGTCATTCTGTTCAGTGGAGTTAATTAATACATTTGGCAAATGAAAGGAAACCTAATATTATAAATGTTACATTCTATGCCATGATAATCTCTTCTTTCCTTTTTGCTAGCCAGAGAAAAATTAAATATAATTTGAAAATGACTTGAAAGCACACAACATGCCACCAACAGCATTCCAGCTAGTATCATCATCCAAATGTTCTTTGACTGTTCCCTGAAAGTGAACTGTGATATGCATATTATAATCTAAACTGATAATAAAATAGCAAGGCGGTTACATTCAGTTTGTTAAGTCCAGTTTGCAGTGTCAGAAGTAGCTTCTCTGCTGAAGTTCACTCCTCAAGCTGGATACCAAACTACTTAAGAGCAATATTCTCAAAAGAAATTACCCTACGTACATTCTGTAGAGTCCTAGCTCCTGCTGGTATTGGTTTCAGCCAGCTGTTTGCTGTGATATTCCTTCTCCGCAAGAGACTAATTCAAGTGATCCAATTAAAAGGAGAGGTGAAAAGCCATGCCTTAGTTCCCGTTTATCGCTGGTGACCAAAGGCCATTGCAAAATGTACTTAATGAAAAGCTATACAGTAGCAAAAAGATTAATTCCTCAGCTGGAAAATTTCATTACTGGAGGATACTAATAGGCAGGAATTTAGCATAGTAAAGATATGTTTTCTTCCTGCTCTCAGGGCCACAATTCCTGTCAAACCTGGCTCTTTTGCCAGGCGTTTGAGGATTGACTAGACAACCTGGAGGCTGGGCATCTGTGTTTTTACCTGTGTTTTGTTTTTCTTATACCTTCTAAAGGTAAAGATATGTTTTCCTGGCACATGCCTCTCAGAACATACCTTCTAAAGGTCACCTGTGCCTCTCCTCTGTGCCTGTGGAAGGTTGAAAATATATATAAAAAAGTTTATGCAGCTCAGAAAAGGGAGCAGCCCCAGAGTCGAATCCTTCTTGGGACTTTTTCAGTGCATATGATTTTCCTCTCCCACCAGTGAAATCATGAGACAACATGGCATTTTGGGTTAACTATGGGCAACTTTTATTATATGTTACCAATCAATCTCTGTATAATCTACCAACCAAAGTTAAGGGCACAAACATAAACTTGAACTCGCACTTGAACTTGAATATACACTTGATTTGTTATGTACTAAAATGAGCAGTAACCCCCTAAAACCAACTCACCCCAAATGATGGCGAGACACCACTGTCCCCAAATTCAACTCACATGTTCCTCCCAAGGGGATTCATCAGGTAAATGGGTGGTGATATCAACATCAATCTCCCTCTGCCTGTGGCGCACACTGATGTATACCTATCACACTTATACACACGGAAAACCTATTTAGGACCCCCCTTACCTAATTTGCCATGAATTAAACAGTGTAGAGTGGGCGACACCCCCCCCCCCCCCCCAATTACATGGGGGGGGGGAAGGATTCGTATCTGGTGCCAATAGGTGGCCCTTGTAAAGTACATTGTAGAGAAGTCGGGTGGGTGGGTCAGCTTCTTCGAAGGAAAGACATGTGCACGGAGCACTCTTTCACTGACCACACCCACAACAAGTCCCAGCCAGGACTCTCTAGCCTCTCCCTTCACTGGAAGGGAGCAAAGTGCTTCCCTGCCTTCATGCTAAGAGCAGGAAAGGAATTGCTCTCCCACAAATAGAACCACGAGACAACACAACATTGTGGGTTAACTATGGGCAACTTTTATTATATGTTACTAATAAATCTCTGTGTGATCTACCAACCAAATTTAAGGGCATGAACATGAACTTGAACTTGCACATCAACTTGAATTTGCACTTATGCTTGAATTTGTTATGTAATTAAATGTGGCAGTGGCACCTCCCAGATGATGGGGAGATACCACGGTCCCTGAATGCAACTCACATGTTGCTCCCAAGGTAAACAAGTGAGAAATTTAGCTTCAACACATGAGGGTTCATTTTACTTCCATAGATTAGAGAAAAGTGTCTGCTTAGTCACTATCTTCCACTAAGCTCCTCAACATCTCCCGAATACCTGTCTGGAGATCACACAGAAACTGGTTGTAACTGGTGTCTGGCAGGTGAATGCCGTCTGCTTGGTTGAAATCATGTCTGGCGTGAGTGATTTTGGGGTGCCTGACCTGGGTAGGGAATGCTCTGTCACTGACCCCACCCACAACAAGTCCTGGCTGGGACTCTTTAGCCTCTCCCTTCACTGGAAGGGAGCAAAGAGCTTCCCCACCATCATGTTGAGGGTAGGAAAGGAAATAGTGCTGTATTCCACTTTAATTATAGAATCCTGGGATTTAGAATTTACCATTTTCATCCAGGAAGCTTTGGTGCCTTGTCAGACTACAAACCCCTGAATTATTTATTTATTTGCCATACTTGTACCCTGCCCTTCTCTACCCCGACAGGGGGACTCAAGGTGGATTTACTTACTTGGTGCTGTGGCAATTGAAACAGATCAATATGCAATCACTGTGTAGTGTGAAATAGCATATCCACATTCATATTGCCACTATTTACTAATATGAGGTGTGACAATCTGCAGTCATTAGAAACACATATCCTGATCCCACAAACCTCAGGACCTTTTGAAGTTGTGAAATTAACATAATTACATCTGAGAAGGATTCCATGCCCTGAAATTTTAGTACCAAAACCTGAGATAAGAATTTTGTGTGTGTGTGTCAGGAGCATTTTGAAAAACTGCAAGTCATTTATGGTGTGAGAGAATTAGCCGTTTGCAAGGATGTTTTACCATCCTTGTGAGAGGCTTCTCTCATGTTCCCACATGGGGAGCTGGAGCTGACAGAGGGAGCTCATCCACATTCTCCCTGGATTCAAACCTTTTACCTGTCGGTCTTCAGTCCTGCCGGCACAAGGGTTTTATCCTTTGCGCCACCAGGGGCTCAAGGATGACACCCTGTGACATCACAGAGAGCAGGCTGTCATGGTATTAGTAAACATATCTGAAACATCAATCCCATTTGCATAATCTAGGCCATTAAAGTAAATAATATGTCAAGAAAGAGAGAATAATATGTTGTTCGCACTTTTCAGGGCATTTTCTGGTCCTTGCCCAGAGATTCTTCCCCATCATCCTCAAGACTAGAGAAGACAGAGAAGGTCCTGAGATCTAGAAGCATTTAGGATCATTGTGACATAAGATGCTGGGTGAAATAATACTGCTTTCTGGTTCATTTTCAGGATGTTAACTTGAGCCATTTTCAGTACAAATAAGCTGGAAGGACACTAGCACAATTAATTCTTTAGAATAAAGTTACGGCAAAGCTAATCCCATTAACATTTAGGAGGGAAGGGAAAAAGGAAGAAAAGTACAGCCATTACTGGCCTGCTAAAGCAGGAGAAGAAGTTGAACATCTGAGTCATAATGTTCTGACAATGTAACAGCATGTTAATGATGCTAATGACAGTACCATTCTAATGCAAGTGCCTCCTGTGGTTATTCATAACCCAACTTCCAATTTGAGGATGGAAAGAGGGGAAGAAAAGCTAGAAAAACAACACTGCAAATGCTAAAAGAAACATTGACTCCTTTGGTGGTGGACATTATTGTTTGTGATGCAATTTTTGGATCACAAAACAATCAAAATACATAGTTTAGAAAACATACATTTAAGTCTAAATTCAATTCTTATCTCTGACTAGATTAGTTTGAGTCAGTGGGATTGACCTACATGTTGACTCACCATTCAGCAATTGGTTTGACAGGGCTGTTCTAGTTGGGACTAATCAACAGAATGTCAGTCTTCTTGGTTTAGACTTTTATGAGAAACTGTTGGGTGGGTGAGTTGGGGGGGGGGGGTATTACAGAGTTTAGTCAGCCCACCACATTTGCAGATTTAACCTTTGCAGATTTGATTATTCATGAATTTGATTAATATGTACTCTCTGGGAATATCTAAGTTATCGAGCTAGACTCTATGATGGAAGTTGAACATGGAGTTATACTGGATAACCTAGAGCCCTTCCACACAGCCATATAACCCAGAATATCAAGGCAGGTAATCAACAATATCTTCTTTGAACTGGATTATCAGAGTCCACACTGCCGTATAATCCAGTTCAGTGTAGATTTTATACAGCTCTGTGGAAGGGGCCCTAAAGATTCCTTTTTGTAGGTCTTCTAGAGCCATTCTGTGGTCAATTTCTGGTGGAAGTTGTCCACAGAGTCACTCTGAAGGATCTACAGATTCCTAAAGAGGCATTCTTTCAAGTTGGGGTTTAATGTGTTGTTTCCCCACATTTACAGTGGTGTAGCTTTTGTTGAGAGTCGAAAAAACTAATATTTTAGACAGCCACTAATAAGTAATAGGTAGAGCCAAAATATAATACTTTTCTAGGCATTTTTGAGGTCATTCATCATGACTATGGTATTCTTGGGCTGGAAGACCTTAATTTCAATAGAGTTCATTGTTACATCCAGGAACTATCTCCTACAGATACATGGATCATATTATATGGCTTTTGCCATTTGTTACCGAAAAAAGAAATTAGTTACCAACTTGCTTCTTCCAAATTCTGGCACAAAGCAGCTGGCATGCTATGATTATGATAAAGGGATGGATTTCAGTTTTGAAGGATGGTCTGACAATGAACAGTGTGTCTGTGTCTTTGGCTCTTTTCACTTTTTAGCAGCCACTTGCATTTTGAAAGGAAGCAGGTAGATTTTTTTAAAAAAGATTCTTGCATGATGATAAAATGAAAGAGAAAGCTTTGTCTTCTGCAGGATTATGAAACAGGCTGTTAAAGGCAGAGGAGCAGGGCTAGGAACACAAACAAATCCACATACAGATAGACAATGTAATACTGAATGTGGTTATGGTGACATTAAAACAGGGGTGATCTAAAAATTTCAGTATGTTGCTACAAGGAAGAAGTCCGTTGAAGGATGCACTCTTTGTAACCAGGGTTCCTGGAGATTGTGCCTCAGCTGCTCTTCTCCAATGCTCAGGGTGAGAATGAGGAATCTCAGGGTGAACACACAGCTTAGAAAAAAATGTGTGTATATAGTGATCCCTTGTAGAACCCAACATCTGTGAATACTAGGCATGGGTAATCTATGGTTCTAAAGTACTTACAAAACTAGGGGGCACTGGTGCTTTGGTTTTAAAGTGTTGCTAAAGCTGGTGCTTTGCTTCTAAAGTGTTTCTAAATTTCTAGTGGTTAAAATTTCAGAACTGTAACAAAACTTTCAAAATTTTATTATTATTTCATTATTGGCGATTTTTATGACAGAACCAATTTGGAATTGCCATTTATAATGAAATTTTGAAAGTTGTGTTAGAGTTCTTAAATTTTCACCACCAGAAGTTTAGAAACACTTTAGAAGTGAAGTACCAGCTCCTACTTTTGGAAGTACTTTAGAACAATTTAGAACCATAGATTGCCCATGCCTAGTGAATACTCAAGTCCCATTTCATACAGTGGAATAGGAAAATGGTATCCCTTATATAAAATGTTGAACAAACAAATATCAGAGAGAGCCTGTAAGGAATGTCTATACATTGGTATAGTGTAGGGGGCATACACAATTGAAGTTTACTTTTGGAATTTTTTTATGTGCTTGAGCCATGGTTGGTTGAGCCCATGGAATCAGAACCCATTGTTATAGAGGAGGGCTGGCTGAATGTATATATTTTCCTTATGTATTAGACTTGTGGTTGATGGTTGTGATATCATGCCTCATAGGCATTCAGAGGCTACACTTGTAAACTCACCATGGTAATATCACCAAGACACATGTCCTATTTGGCACCCCCAGAAAGTATCCCTAGGTGTCAGCTTTTGGTCCTCAGGGCCCGAGATCATTCTGAGATCAAAACTGAACTACATTAAGAACCTCATTCCATGAGCAGGGGGAAAGCGGGGGGAAGTGAAGGGAACTGTCTTACTTCATTTCCTACCATTGAGGTCCATCTTCTGGGATAGCCAGCCATCCTACGTACGTCCTTTCCTCATCTTTGCCTTTGTTTTGCCATTTGGATTCAGGTAGCACTTAACACCTAAAAACACATTCTAGGCTCCATTTTCATGTGCTGCAGAAATGGTCCAACCGAAAGTGCCCTTATGTCATGTGATGGCCTCCAAGGGATTCCATTTTCTGAAACACATGGAAACTGAGCCCAAACTGTGTGAGAGGAGGTCCTAAGAGCTAAAGCTCTGTTCTTTGTGTGGCTGATTTTATGAATCTTGCAGCAACAGCTGCGAGTAAATTGTTTATTACCATGATTAAAACTGTGGAAATTCAGAATATATATATTTCTGAAGAGCAGAATGTATATTTCTTCTTGAATTTTTCCACATGGTTTGCAGTTATTGTTAAAAGACTATGGAACAGTACATTAGAAGTTGCACATAATGTCCTTTTGTCACACTCTCTTTCTTCCTCCCATCCCATTTTCCAGAGTACATAGTATAGCTTTTCAGGCTTTTTCAGACTTTCTGAGAGTAGCTGCTACACAGCATGGTTTCCATTTCCCCCGGGATGAAAATGCATAATAAGCCTGTTTAGAAGAACTGAAGCATGTCAAAAATGTAAATTATCTATGTATTATTGCCACCAGAAAGACAGCCATCAGTGTATGGGATACTTCCAAGAATAAATCCAAAAAATGTTTCCTTGTTCTTTTAGGCTAGGTTTTGAGACATAATTTGTGGAAGCAAAAGTATACTCCTTTGTATGAGCATCTCATTTTGTGCAGAGTTAAATGAAGATGATGTTAAACAATAGCCACAAGTTAGATTTTCCATGACGAGTTCTCCAGTGGTATTTGCTGTCTCCATTTTAGGTGCCACCTTACTTTACTTACTTATTTTACCTACTTTATTTTTATCCTGCAACTCAAGGCTGCTAAAAACAAAAATTATAGAGCAAATGATTAAATATGAATATAAAAATTTAAAATGGCAAGCCACTAAATATTCCCTAAACATACCCCTATACATTATATATTAGAAAATGTACTAATAGGCTTCTCAGCTAACTAGGAAAATGTTGTGGTATAGTTGTTTTGTCTTGGCCTGGAACCAACATGTTTGAGGCAAATATTGGCAAACTGATGAAGACGTACTACCGTTGACAGATGATCCCTGCAAATTCAGTTCTAAGGAAAAGTTTGGAAATGTTAGTTTATATTTTAATTGCTTGCCATACCAGATAAATTGTGGACATTAAATATGATCAGTAAGAAATAAGCCAACATCAAACTATAGTATATGAAACATAACTTGTATACACTAAGCATTGTTGAGATGAACCACACTTTAGAATTTTAATGACATCCTAAACTGCAGCTAATCTCAACTGCATATCCAACTATTTCTTCTGCAGCTAATTTCATGTTTCTACAGAGGTTGATGCACTCCTATTGTCTCCTCTACTGACTGATGTAAATGCTAACTTGACAGGTAGAATGCAAACTGTATTAAAAAGTGAAATGTTAAGCAGTATTGAGACAGGAGGAGATCAGGCCTTTTTAATACAGGGTTTCCTTGGCTAAAAGTGACTGGAAGCCACTCCTTAAAAGGGCAAGCAGTTCTGCAAGTTCAATTGCAGAAAAGATCAAATTGCAAGAGAATCCTCCAGAACTGTAAAAGTTACTTTTGTGCATATTCAGACTGTTATAAATTCAAGTCTCAAAATTAGGGTAATTAATGTGCAAAAGTTATACTTTTTAAAAGAAACACTAAATGTCTTGCCTCAATGCACACAATATAGTAGAAAGCAGAGCATGAGTCAACACTTGAACCATGCGATCTTCCTCCTCCATCATATAGGGAAGCCACATACCATGCGTATGATATGAGTAATTAAAAGCTGGTGTTACACTGTAAAAGTAGTGAAATTTTCCTTCATTATGATGCATTATCTTGCAATATAGAAGAAATTAATTACAAGACACATATTGCTTGTAATAAACTCTTTCCAAGCTCCTCCAGATACCGAGACCTGACTGTTCACTGATGTGCGACTCTTCTCCTTTTCTTTTCCCAGGGCTCTCCCTGCCATGATGCAATGGGTCCGGACCCAGACGCCAGGTGAAAGCGGTATCAACATTGTCACTGCAGACTTTGTAGAACTGGGCGACTTTGTCAGCACAGTGATAAAACTAAACTACAACTTTTATGAAGATGAAGCTGGTGCAACTTGATAGTCCTATCGTGTCTCCAGTATGCTCCAAAGTGGAACTTTCCCCTCCAGTTGTGTTAGGTTAGGTTGTAATCTTGTGACACAGGTTTTGCAAGCACATGCTGAATATATGTATATCTATATTTCTTTTTTCTTTTGAATGTACTAAGAACTTAGAAAGGGTAGGCAAAATGGGAAAGTGTTGTTTCACTTGTTATCATTTTTTGACATTGATTTGCTCATGTCTCATGAAACACAACCAGATTTCATTTATATAGTTGTCTTAATCAAGAAAGTCATTAGTAAATAATATGTGAGTAACCAATTTTTTGGGTAATTTTGATGACTGTACATTATTATTAAGTCATAACTGGTGGCCCCATGTTGCCTTCTTTCTGTGAAATAAGTTCTCATCATCGTAAGCAAAACCATGAGCAAAGGTGGTATTAATACTGCCAGGGTACTTAGAATAATAGCACTATAGAGCCGGATGATCTCACAACCAGTCCAACTCTATTTTGTATTCAGAAACACACTATAAAAGCACACCAGTGTCATACACTCATGTTAGTGTTGCGCTAATTGGTAGCCTCAGGGTTCCCCCCGCCCCCCAGGAAGGCATATGCCATCTACATTAAAGGTTGGCTAAGATTAGAAAAGAATTGCAGGTCCAATTATTAGTGTATGTATGCATTTATTTATGTACCATACTTATATTCCACCCTTCTCACCCCGAAAGGCGCTCAGGGCGGATCATAGAACACATACACAGTAAACGTTCAATGCCGATTATACAATGACAAGACTGGCAACAGATAGAGGTATATTTAGGCTTTTTCTCATCATTCGGTATCTTTTGCAGGCTGTGCTGTCTCTCAATCTCCTCACCGAAGAGCTTTCCTCTGAAACTTTCCCCTGAAACACTGTGCCTAAAATACCTCCCCTGTTCATGCAGTTCCTGTTCATCTATTCACATTGCTGTTTTTAATCTGCTAGATGGGCAGGGAGCTGGGCTGAAGGTAAGCAGCTCATCCTGACCTGGCTTCGAACTGTCAATTTTTTGGCTGGCAAGATTTACTGCAGCTGCAGCTGGTTATTAACCTGCTGTGTTAAAGCTGGCCCTGACCGATGTACAGATGTGTATGAATATTTTCTGGAATTTCTCAACAATATCCAGTTATGTTGGCTACCATAAAGCCCATAATGCACAAATTTTCAGCACAAGAACAGTAACTAAGATAAATTATAGTGTATAAGAGTTGTGCAAAGCAGTTGCATAACAAACAAGAGATAGTGAAGCTGGTTGTGTTTCTGTTTTGCCTAGCCTTTGCACTACTAATTTCACAACTGATGAGCACAACCTTAACTACTGCACTAGCAGCAATCATCATTCCTTTAAGCTTAAATTAGACCCAAGCTTTAGAATATGCGTTAGATTTTTATTTTAAATAAGAAACCCTCATTGTTAGTCTCTTGTTCTCCTGAAAGTGATTGAATGCCAGAGTTTCATTATACATGCTTAATTTAACATCTGTGACTTTGTCAGAAGTCCATAGAAACCATCATTAGTATTAATTTGATGCTGAGAGAGAGAGAGAGAGAGAGAGAGAGAGAGAGAGAGAGAGAATCTAACTACCATGGTTCAATGCTATGGAATCATGGAAGTTGTAGTTTTACAGGGTCTTTAACCATCTCCATCAAGGAATGCTGGTCTTAGATTTCTTCATGGAAGAGTGCTGATGCTGAAGAGTCCTGGAGGTTCATTCTTTGGAGGCTTTTAAACAGAGACTGGATGGCCATCTGTCAGGGGATGCTTTTAATGTGCTTCTTGGCAGGGGGTTGGACTGGATGGCCCTCGAGGTATCTTCTGACTTTATGATTCTATGCTTCTCTAAACTACAGGTCATATGATTCCATAGCATTGAGCCAAGGCAGCTAAAATGGAGTAAACTGTACTAATTCTAGATGCACCCCAAGTTAGGCGCCAACCCACTGATTTGTTTCCTTTTCTTGGAAAAGAATGTTTACGTCCCAAAATAATGACTTTTTTGTGTAACAGAGGCAAATGTTAGGTGCAGAGGCTAACATTGTCCTAGCTCACCCAAAACGAAAAATAAAAAATAACACTCATTCAGGAATGAGAGAAAATTGTTTTATGTAAAGAGTAGAATAGGTCGATGTGTTGTTAATAGCCTTACATTGTAATAACCTTTCATTGTCTGTCTGGAATAACATATTATTAAAAATACCACCTACGGCATATTTGACGGAAGATTTCCCCACTCATTTTGTTCTTAAGGGAATATACGAAATTCTAAGAGGTGACAAAGTTCTTGAAGTAAGGAAGTGTTAGCCTCGTGCTTCCCCTTCAAATGCAGAGCAGGCGATCTGATGTCCTCTAGAAACTCTCAACTGTAATTTCCAATGTTGCAAGTATTGTTCATGTTGATTCAGGCTGAAGGGAGCTGTGTAGCACAAAACATCTGGAGGGCACAAGATTCCCCCCTTAGCCTTGCAGTTTAAAGGTGCAGTTGGAGGATTTGGATTGCAATGGCAATAAAATGAAGTTATTTTATGAGCCTCTAGCTAATGGTAAAGAAGGAGACTTGATGAATGAATCAAGTGCTCTCTCTCTCTCTCTCTCTCTCTCTCTCTCTCTCTCTCTCTCTCTCTCTCTCTCTCTCTCTCTCTCTCTGAAACACCTTAACTTGTTTTAGAACGTGCAATGTTACCACAGGATTTCTTAGACCATAAAAACTCAACCACAAAATCTGTTGTGACCATAACCTTTCATCTTACCTGCACTTTCCAATATTGCAATTTCATTTGCTGCTTCATTTCCTGTTTCGTAATGACAAGAAATTATCTAAATTGTATAATTACTCTGTTGTTTCTCATATAATTCCTCCTTTTGCATACTGTATCCTGGGAGAGATCACCATCTTCCAACAACCCTCAGAAACTCTTGACCTCCCTTTCCCCAGCGAATGTCTGGAGAAAGAATTTGTTAATCCAGTTGGTCTATCACAGCATTATCCATCCCATTAACATATTCACAGTACACACTAAGAGACATCCCTATCATAAGTCAGAGTGAGAGAATCACCTTAAGCTGGAGATATTGGAAGATGGCAGCATAGTACTAGAGGAGAGAAATATTTGCTATATAATGTGCCCTGAGATGCACACAAACAATTCAGGTTAATTTTGAACTGCATTAACCGAAGTTGCGGGTTGCCTTGAATTCTCTTTGAAAATCCAGAACAAACTGTGACTTTGGGTCTATGCCAGCAGTTGGATTGATTCCAAGAAAGAACTGGTCATCACAACTGTTAACACAGCCATTCCATATTCCCTGGGCAGCCCAGGAACATGAGATGATGCACATCATTCCCCTCCAGTTCTTGTCATTGAAATGGCTAGTGGGTGCAACATGGCTATTGTCCACACTTTGGGTGATGTGTGATTAATCAATAAGGTGATTAGAAAAGGGGGGAAGAGGGTGCAATTCCTCTCTTTCCCCATCCTACATCATTCTGGTATCCTGACCAATGTCACTCCAAGCAAAGAGTGATGGAAAATTGCCATGTCACACCCACTAGCTGCTGCGATGATGAGAAGAGGAGGGGAATAGTAAGGAAGACCACAGCTTTGGCACTTTCAGATGGTTAGGACTCCTTCCCAGCTTCACAGGCTAGTAGTCAAAACCATACTGGTGCTGATCTGGCATGCAACACTCTGAATTAGCCCTGGGATAAAAGGTTCATGTAGAGCAGTGGTTCCCAACCTGTGGTCCGTGGACCACCAGTGGTCTGCAAGAACAAAAATATGACCCGCAGCCTTGCCATTACTATATCATTGCCTTGTAACCACATGACAATGAGGTCAGCTGGTCTCGCAAAACCCTCTTACAGAGCTGAGGCAATGGGGATGATGAGAGGGGAGAGGCTGACTACCCATGAAAGATTAGTACTACCACATCAGCTCTAGATTAGTAAATCTTTCTTATTAATGACTTCTGCCTGATGTTGCTTGGCCACACATGTTCCAGTTTTCATTGCTGAAATGTCAAGGGCTATTCTTATGTGGTAGAAAACATTTTTCCTTATCAGCACTGAAGTTGAACTGTCTGTCAAGTAAAATCTGTGCACAGATGGAAAAGGTGAGATATCCTGTCATTTAACTCAGGAAGCAACATCTCTTGGCCTGGCTCTGATTACATATTTCAAGTTAATCTCAAGAGCTTTCACTTAAGTGAAAGCAGTCACAATAACATTGCATTATTCAAGTTCAGTTGAAATGGATGGGATTTTAGCCCACTTCATATGGCAAAGCTGAAACTTGAATATTGCTTCATGTAGGCAATCTCCACAGGCTAATCTGTTTATTGGAAGCATTTCTCAGCAAGCCACGTGGGAAGGATCTCCTTACATAAGTAAATCCTTATTACGGAATTGGTACCAATTTCCTGGTGTGAAGCCAAATTCTTGTAAAACAGTTCATGGAGTAGAGTTTATTTAAACTCTATTCTGAAACTGTTATCAAAGAAATGGCTCTCCTTCAGTCTGACCACATCTAATGCACAGGTATGGAATCTGTTTTCCTTGAGATATTGTTGGACTACATCCGAAGTCCAGGAATGTTTCCTTTTGGGGACTCTGCTTCCCCATATCCCCATGAGAGTGAGGCATGTTGTTTGGGAGATATTGGGAGCTGACATCCCAAAAGGAAAATTTTTCAAGGTCTGACTGTAGTTTCCACAATCATTTCTGATAACTACTTATGAAAGTTTGCTACTTCTTCATATTCGGTGTCGGAAAAACGGGTTAGAACATTAATCCATAGGACAAGCATTCTTGTTTTGTACCTTGAAGTCATTTCCAACTTACAGCAGCACTAAGCAAACCTGTCATGGAGTGTTCTTGACAAGATTTTCTCAGAAGGAGAGAGAGTGCAACTTGCTCAAGATCTCCCAGTGGGATTCCATGGCCAGGTGGGGACTGGAACCCTGGTGTTTTGATGTAATTGGGCAGTGTTTCTCAATCTGTGGGTCCCCAGGTGTTTTGGCCTACAACTCTTAGAAATCCCAGCCTGTTTACTATCTGTTAGGATTTCTGGGAGTTGAAGACCAAAACATCTGTGGACCCACAGGTTGAGAACCACTGTAATTGGGAAATCTGCTCAATAGTTGCTTATTGTTCCACACACCCATATATCTTCCAAATGTTCCAATTTAGGGGAGACAGTCATAATGAATTCTCTTTAGTCCCACTTTTGAGCTGCTATTAAAATGTCTCAATTAATCCTCCTCCCAGTTCCCCACTTGGCCCTCATCTTATTTCAGTTGTTGCAAATGGAATTAAAATGTAAACGTAGCTTGTACTCATTTAACTCAACAAGGGGCAAAGGAGCAGAAGGTTGCTCTTACCAGAAGTCCCAGGTGAAAACAAACTTCTGCAACATCTCCTTGCTTAAGTGTTCCTCTTCATTAATGACTACACTCTGATGTTGCTTGGTCATGTATATCTCAGTTTCCATCTGTTGGGGAATATGTTCCTGTGACCACAGCTGACAAAGGATGCTTCATGGAAGGGTGTCCCTTTGTGTTTGTCTTTGTTTGACCTACTCCCGTCTTTCCATTTTTCACACCCATCTAAATCCAGTGTAGTATCCGGAGATGCCCCTTCTTGTGTGTAGGAGAGCAGAAGACAATCGTTGGCCATCCTCAGAGCAGAGTGAAAAGTTTGCCTTACCAAGCAAACTCCCAGCCAGTTTCACCAAACAGCTTTAGTATGATTAATTTAAAGCAGGGCACCCAGAGACACAAACATTGGTGCTGAAGGGTTCCCTCACATGGACCGTTAAGAGTTCAGCCAGAAATTACCTTAAAAGTGGATTTTCTTTTAACAGTGAAGCAACAGCTAATAGCATATTTATAAAATCTATGTGGCATAACTCTGCGATAGCTTCTGTGTTTACATTGTTCTGAGCTGTACCTGTTTAACCTGATAACAAAATACTAAAATATGCTATATGCAATGTGAAATGTATTGATTATCAATTTGTTCAGAGTTCGGTGATTTCCCCGCTCCCCTCATAATTTTTGAAATTGTGCCAGTGTTCTCGTAAGTTTCCATGTGTGTATTTATGTGTACATGTGCAGAGATGTGGGATGTGTACATCGTACAGTATTTGAGAATTAAGCAACTTGATCCCAAATGAAAAGGGTGGTTGTGTTATCGTTTCTTAATGCTGCATCTGCTTAATTTGTGGAATTTTGAAGTAACATGTATAATTGAGGGCTAAACCCACTGATGTTTAGAACTTTTTATATGCCACCCTGGACCATGGTTTTAGTCTTTGATTATTTTCCTTCACAATATGGAAGTTTTTATTGTAAAGAGGAAAATGAATACTATGAAAGATTTTTTTTAAAAAAAATCTAATCTACAACCACAGATCTGATAATGGAAAAAATGATTGATAGGTTTTATGGTGACATCATTTAGAAAGTCCTCACAAAATATGAGCCTCATCATCAACATATGTCATTCTACTGCTAGGCTGATTTCAAGGAGAGGAGAGGAGGCAGGCAAATTACGGAGTATTTGAAATGTAATTTTGTCCCTAATTCCTGGATTTTGAATACAATTTTTAAAAATCAACCAATCAAGTATATCTGTTAAGGCTGAGAAAGGCGGTATACAAGAATAGTAAATAAATAAATATTTGTATCCCGCCTTTCTCATGCCAGAGGGGATTCAAGGCGGCCTGATAACAGGCAGCAATTTGATGTCATACATACGTACATGTATCAAATAAACAATTACAATTAAAACCAAACAATTAAAAGATGAATTATTAAAACATCAATTTAAATCATGCCATCCAAAACATAATCCAGGGCCATTCCATTTGTCAATCACATTGATTCGTGGTCACTTATTGCACCGATCAAATTACTTGTCAAAAGCTTGGTCCCAAAGCCATGTCTTAAGTTTTTTCCTGAAGCTCAGGAGAGAAGCCCCTTCTCTGATTGATTTCATTAGGGAGGGAGTTCCACAGACGAGGGCCCACCACTGAGAAGGCCCTGCCTCTCATCCCCACCAGTTGCATCTGTGAAGGAGGTCGGACAGAGAGCAGGGCCTTCCTGGAGATACATTCAGACAGATAAGCTGGGCCGGAACCATTTAGGGCTTAACAACAACAACAACAACTTTGTTTTGTATCCTGCCACCATCTCCACAAAGGGACTCAGGGTGGTTTACATGAGGACAAGCTCAGTAAAACACATATTAAAATCTAACACAGTAAACATTTACAAACACAACATTATACATCATAAAAACATAACCATCAACAAACAACCAATAGCCTAACATAGTTGCCATATACTGAGCTAAGGGGCGAGGAAGGGGCTTGTGCAATAGAGTTGCAAGGACAGGGCTGGTGGGAAAGTGCAGGAGCCAGATAATAAGCTTGGGCTAGAAGAACCAAAATAATTAGAGCAATACAACTATAGGACAATTATAGGCTAAAGCCAGCATTTTGAATTGTGCTCAGTAGCAGACTGTAGCAGATGGTAGCAGACTGGCAGTGGAGCTGGTATAATGGGGGTTGTGTGCTCTGTCAACTTGAGTTCCCCATTAACTGAATACACATGCAGAATAAAGTGTGCTTTCATGCACTTCTTTACTCTGACCAGTAAGTTTCCATTGTTCTGCACAGACCATGGGCTCAGGCTTTTCAAGTTATGTTCCCTTTATACTCCCATAATATTTGTGTTTACAAGTCCACAATGTTGCAAGTGTTACTGGACTTGTGAGCTGGAGGTTGATGGGACAGACTTACTTTGAAATTCTGCCAATAATAGAATTGAAATGGACAGAAGGAAAAATAGAGTCAGAGTCATTATATTAGGTCAGTAGTAAATTCTAACCAACACGAAAGGACATAACATATCCAAGTGTAAGTTGCAAACAAGATACCAACCAGCTTGTGTTTAGGGTTGTTGGCAAAGTACAAGTACATTGGAAGTTAAATTCCAATGAGCTTACTTTGAGGAAGTAAGTATAGAAAGTATATTGGAAACAATTGAACAAGTTACTGCATTGTATGTAACTTGTTTATTGCTTCTAGTGAGGCTTAACGAGAGTTAGCTGTAGCTGAATTAGGGCCACAATAATTGGAAATAAAGAACAAGGAAATCTAGATGGATTCTTTTTTCTTAACAGAGCCAAGCAGTAATCTCAACATCATCACCATTTTGATGTAATTTGCTTTCTGATTTCTCTAGAAAAACATATACAGAAACCACTGTCTAAAATATCTCTGCTTTTGCCAAACATGTTGGAGTGAGTGGATTACAGTATATTTGGATGTAACGTGTCAATGTGATAAACTGGCTTAAATTGCAATGTGGACCAAACGTTCACAGGAATATCCTTGGTTGTTTTGTTTTTTTAAGATTCTGGGTACTTTAATAAATGTTGCATTACAAAGAAAATATTCAAAAACATTTCCTGTTATCTATAGCAAATGTGAATTTTTATTACAAGAATGTGCATTTAATGTAAAGAAGAGTTTCTTTGTATTCAGTGAAATGTCTAATAAAGCCCTGGTACTCATCATTGCATTTCTTGGTCATGGTCTCCAGATTAAATGGTTGCATATACTGTGTCCCCCACTTGCTTCTACCTCACTTTTCCACTGACACCACTGTAGTTTCAGCCTTAAACCCTGGCTGCATGTATACCAGGCATGGGCAAACTTCAGCCCTCCAGGAGTTTTGAACCTCAATTCCCACAATTCCTAACAGTCTACCAGCTGTTAGGAATTGTGGGAGTTGAAGTCCAAAATATCTGGAGGGCTGAAGTTTGCCAATGCCTGAGTTACACTGTAGAATTAATGCAGTTTGATTCCATTTTAACTGCGATGCCTCAATGGAATCATGGGAATTGTAACTTGGTGATGCACCAGCACCCTTTGGCAGAGAAGGCTGAAGATCTTCTAAAACCACAATTTCCATGATACTGAGCCGAGATTAAATAACATTGAGCCATACAATTTAGATGCACCCATAGAAGTGCATTGCCCCAGAATTGCCCATTAAACAGCTTGGTGTGAATAGGACTGTTCTAGAATACTTACAAAGCATGAAGTCACTACACACATTATTTTTCTCAAAATGATTGTGGGAAGTTTAGAAGTGTACACAAATGGCTGTGAATCACGACATGCAGGCATTAAAATGCTTTGCTTAAAATACTGTTCTGGCTTCTTGAATAGACTAGAACTAAGAATGAACATTGAAACAGAACTTTCAGACCACTACAGGAAAAATGAGCACAAGAAACCAGCTTCCAAACATGCAAAGTTTCATGACTACATTCCTGGATAAAATAGGAAATATTACTTCATGGGACTAATGCAACCCTCTGGGCTTCCACAGTTGCTCACCCTGTTCAAGATTTTGTGGCTTTTACTATTGCAAACTCTGTGTTTGGTTCATGCTAGAGTCACTATAGGTTGAGTATGAGTATTGCACTATCACTCTGGGAGACCACTGGATTACCTGAGCAAGTCAGAGGAAAGCAATGGAAAACCTCTATTGAATAAATCTTGCCATAAGACCCCAATGATAGATAGGATTCCAGAGCGAAAACTGGAGAAGAGAGATTTTAGCAAATGTTGGTGGTTGCATGACAAGCAACTATTAAAAGAATAGAAGCTGGCTCCAGTTTTCACATTATCACCCCTGCATAGCGGGGCCCGGACTGGATGGTCCCTGGGGTCTCTTCCAACTCTATTATTCTATTACCATACACCACTGGAGAAATTACACCGTTTAACTGGTATTGCACCAGCTGACATCTGCCGGGAAGTAGCAATCAATAGTGAAAGGAGCAAGGCAGTGACATTTCTGGCACATCTCCGGTTTGGATATCAGCCAGCATGCCAACAACTTAAATCATGAAATAGTTTTCTAAGATCTACAGAGACACTCGCTGAAACACCTCAGCAAGCGAGAGTCCAAAAGTGGCAGGCTCAAACCCAGAACCTCAATCAATGGCTGACACCAAATGAGAAACTCCAAAATAAACAAAAAACACTGCGGGGTGGAAATCCAAAAACAAAGTAAAGGAAATCTTCAATCGATTTATTATAATATTCAATATATATCTCTTCCCAAATGGGGATGTGGAATTCAAATCTCGCATAAACAATGATAGAGCAGTCAATTCCGGAATGCAAAAGTATATCAATAACAGTGATCTCTGATCCAAATATAGTAGGTAATTATAATCCGGAATGTTCTGCCTTCAAGGTCGACGGACTTTGTATCAAAAGGCCTTGCCGTTTCGCCAGGACAACCCGGCTTCATCGGGACCCCATACATTCATATAATTTCAAAATGATAATTCCACTGGTCCAAACAATCTATAAGAATAAAAATACAGGCTCATAATTATGCATTCTATTTCAATTAGGCCCGCCATGAGTATAGGACAACCCAAAAACAATAGGCTGAAAATATATACATACCAATTTCTTAATTCAATATACATATTATATGTGGACGAAGCCACTACTCCATGATTTAGTCAATGGACAACACAATGTAGAGGGGAGCTTGGTTACATACTCTCCCTACTTTTGCATTCCGGAATTGACTGCTCTATCATTGTTTATGCGAGATTTGAATTCCACATCCCCATTTGGGAAGAGATATATATTGAATATTATAATAAATCGATTGAAGATTTCCTTTACTTCGTTTTTGGATTTCCACCCCGCAGTGTTTTTTGTTTATTTTGGGGTTGCTAGAAGGACACCCTCCTCCTCTTTTTCTTACCAAATGAGAGACTCCCTCCTGGGCACACAGAAGACTGGGTGACTTGGAAGACGCTGAACAGAGTGCGCTCTGGCACCACGAAATGCAGAGCCAACCTTAAGAAATGGGGCTACAAAGTAGAATCCACGACATATAAGTGTGGAGAAGAGCAAACCACAGACCACCTATTACAATACAGCCTGAGCCCTGCCACATGCACAATGGAGGACCTTCTTATAGCAACACCAGAGGCACTCCAAGTGGCCAGCTACTGGTCAAATGACATTTAATAGAATACCAAGTTTGCAAACTTTGTGGGGTTTTAAAAAAAATACAACTCTTTGGTTTGCTCCTGACACAATAAATAAATACTTTATGAAATAGGATCATCATAAGTCAAAATCAACTCTAAGGCACATAACAAGAAGTAACAATCCTCACATTTGCTATATCCCATTATATACTGTATAATTAGATAACTCTTCAATTAAATTAAGTGAAAATACTGGAAGCATTAAAAAGAAAAAAAACTTGCACTCTTGCTATCCAAAAGTAGGAAGAGAAACAGTTCAGTGGAGCTGAAAGTGCTATCTCACATTATCCTTTACCACTTACTGCTCTGACCACCATATTGCAAAGAGAGAGAGAGAGAGAGAGAGAGAGAGAGAGAGAGAGAGAGAGAGAGAGAGAGGTCACTGCAGAAAATGTAATTGAATTGTTCCCGTCCTTCACTTTTGTCAAATTGATGGGTTTCCCTCCCTCTTTGTCCTCTTGTGTTCATGGATTCAGATTGGGCTTTCAAAATGGCTCTGTTATGAATTATGATACATAGTGATTTATTCATGGCATTGAGCCAAGCAATCTCCATGCAAATTAGCCTTAGTGGCAAAAGGTGAAGGCCAACTAATCACAAGGCCTGGCTGTTGTTCGCCCTCCCTTTCTTATCACCCAGAAAGGCTGATGGCCCCATATATCAATGAGGCCTCCAAATGATGATAACGGTGTCTGTAGTGACTAAATTAATTAAAACCCAGCTTTATAGCTCTCTCTTAGGATTAGGAGGAGAAGTGATTATTGTTCAATTTCATCCATTCCCAAGCCATGAGCTCAATGAGGACTGAATTTATATTTAAACATTTAATATTGCCCAGCAGTGGTGCCTCATAATTAGGCCATGCACAACTAGAAAACAAAAAAACCCCAACCCTGAACATTAGCTGAAGCTGTCATATACCAAGAGAAGACATTTGTCAAGTATTGATCCACCTTGCTTTAGGGCAGTGTTTCCCAACCTTTTTCGAGCCATGGCACACTTTTTACATTTACAAAATCCTGGGGCACACCACCAACCAAAATGACACAAAATGACACTCTAACACAGTAATACATATAGTTAATATGTTTTTAAATGTATTTATACACTCAGTTTGAAACCTGGGCCTGTTTCGATGAACACAACATAGATATCCTGGCAGGAATGGCAGAAAGACACACGAAGGTCTTGCTCAACAGCTGGGAGTTATAGTTCACCCGAAATCAAAGAGCATTCTGAACTCCACCAATGATGGAATGGAATCAAACTTCCCACAAAGAACTCCCATAACTAAGAGAAAATACTATAACAGTTTGGTGGGCACTGACCTTGAGTTTTGGAGTTGTAGTTCACCTATATCCAGAGAGCACTGTGGATTCAAACAATGTTAGATCAGGATTAAACTTGGCATGAATACTCAATATGCTCAAATGTGAACACAGATGGAGTTTGGGGAAAATAGACCTTGACATTTGGGAGTTACAGTATCTGGGATTTATAGTTAACACACAATCAAAGAGCATCCTGAACTCTTGCAACAATGGAATTGAACCAAACTTGGCATATTGAACTCTCATTACCAACAGGAAGTACTGAAAGGATTTGCTTGGGAATTGACCTTGAATTTGGAAGTTGTAGTTCACCTACACCCAGAGAGCACTGTGGACTCAAACAATGTTATGTTATGTTGTTGTTTGTTTTCTATCCAGAATCACAATGTTGGAAGGAGGCTCACCACTTTAAGATCCCTAAAATAGGCATGGGAAACCTTTGGCCCTCTGGGTGCTTTGGACTTCAACTCCCACCATTCCTAGCAGCCTGAGGCCCTTTCCTGCTTAAGTGGCTGAGGGGGGGGAGGGAAAAGGGCCCGAGGTTGCTAGGAATGGTGGGAGTTGGAGTCCAAAACACCTGGAAGGTCCATGTTTGCCCATGCCAGCTTTCAACAGAGACCTCTTCCTCCCCCTTCACACCCTTTCTTCCCCCTCCTGCCGAACATTTACTTTCTCCACTCGGGCTCCCTTCTTCCCAGCCACGCTCTGCTCGCTTTGCCTTGCTTTGCTCACGCTGCTGCTTCTGCCACCATTTTGATACAAGGGGGCAGCGTGAGCGTGTTCAGGAGGGGAGGGGGGAAGGGAGAGAGGAAGACATGGGGCGAGTCTGAGCAGTAGCGCCTGCACGGGTCAAGTCTTCCTCCCTCCCCCCTCCTGCAGAAGTGGCAGTGTGAGCAAAGTGAGGCAAAGCGAGCAGAGTGAGGCTGGGAAGAAGGGAGCCCGAGTGGAGAAGAAAAAGTGTTCGGCAGGAGGGGGAAGAAAGGGTATTGGAGGTTCCAATTTCCCACGGCAAACCTGATGATTGCTCACGGCACACTAGTGTGCCACAGCATACTGGTTGGGAAACACTGCTTTAGGGTATTGTCCTCACATTTTGACTGAGGATCAAAGTACAGGTTGAGCATTCATTATCCAGAATTCCAAAATGTGTGATATTGTAAACTATAGGTGGACTTCTTCAGATACTAGGCTTGTTTAGGTTCGGCTCGGAAAAACCTAAAATTCGGAAAAACCTACTGAATTTGGACTATTGAACCAATTTTGAAACATGCAGAAAAAGGGGGGGGGGCAAATCTGATTTTGAACCACTTACCCATTGTTTGGAATTATCCTGTAATGTTCGGATTTCTCCCACTGTTATTTTGATTTTCAGAACCATTAAGCAACTTTAGTAAAGCCTAAACAAACAGTTTTAAAATCTCACGGTTTCCCTTCCCTGGCAAGTGGCAATGCAAAGAGGGATGAGGTGGGCGTGGCTAAGCACAGCTATTCTTGAAGGCCACGCCCCCAGTGGTAGAGATTGCAGGAGGTCATGTAGTTTAACCTGTCATGTTACCACTCAGTCCTCTCCTCACCAGGCTAACACCTCATATGTTTTGTTTTCCAAATCTCTTATCTACCTTCTTGCCCTTTTCTAACAAGTCTCTATTCTTGGCTCCATTTTGATATAAAATTAAAACATGCCTTTTAATATTAAAGCCTTTGGCATCTAACAGATTTTATTCAACATGAACATGTACATGGTTTTAGCCATTTTAATTTGTCAAACAGTTCAATATGTTGCAAATTATGCACTTCACATTTGAGATGGCTGAAACTGATTATCCACCATGACAGCTGTGGATATAGGGCAAGCTGGATATAAATATTTATACAAACAAACATTTACTGCCAACATATATATTATATTTCTTTGGCATGTGTGCCTGGACGTACATATATCAAGCCACATTCAAAGTAATGAGCAAATCTGAGACTTTTATTTTTCAGAATCAGAATTCAGAGAACTGTTACAGAAGATGACAAGGCAGGCAACATTGACAATTCCCTCTTCTCACGGCGGGACTCAAGGATGTGAAAGGCTAATAGTCAAACCGGCTTAGAAAGAACTGTCAGCCACAACTGCCTAAGTGCCGGCGATGTGGGGATTCTAGCAAGGAACTCACACTTCCAACAGTGAACCGTGTGACAAGTATGCAAAAAATAATAATGAAGGAGAGTGTTGAAGTGTTCTTTATTTAATTAAAGCACACAAACTAGAGGAAGGAAGCTGTGTGTGAGCTCAAAAATAGCACAGTGGACTAAAGCCACTCAACACATTTTATGTCAGTATTGCCTGGTTTCTAAGTCTCCATCTGCTTATGCTGGATCCAGTGGGGGCTGAGGCCTTGGATTCCATGTGAGGTAGCAAAAGTGTTCTGGTTTTAAACCCAAACAGGAACTATCTGGGATACCCTTGTTGCTAATGGGCTTTAAGTCAACTGCAGTTTATGAATGAGAGTTTATTTATTTATTTATTTATTAATCAGACTTCTAGGCCGCCACTCCCAGGTGGCTCGGGGCGGCTCACAACAAGTCAAAATACAACAAAACACAGTAAAAAACACATTACACACTCTAAAATCATGGGTTAAAAACACAGGATGCTGTGCAGAATAAACGCACAGCATAATACAACATATGCAGCAGATCAACAAGAGTCCTCCACATTCCCCTGTCTCCAGCTACCCGATTAAGGTTTTGCAGACTTAAGGGTGCAACTTCCTTAATTGAGTCTATAATGCATTCTTCCTCTTTTTCTACTGCATTCTACTTTACAAAGCATTATTGCCTTTTCTACTGAGTCATGGCTTCTCATGATGTGGCCAAAGTATAACAGTGTCATCTTAGTCATCTTGCCTTTTAAGGAGGCAAGATGACTAAGATGACACTGTTATACTTTGCCTTTGAACAGCTCATGAAACCCGCAGAACTCTTCTCTAGCACCACCTTTCAGCTGAGTTGATTTTCTTTCTCTCTACTTACTTCATTGTTCAGCTTTCACAATCATAAATACAAATTTGCAACATAATGGCCTGGACAGGATACCCTAGTACCTAACATAAATTCAGCACCCTGGAGAGCTCATTTCAGATTTACATTAAACCCTGAAACAATTATGGTTCAATGCATTGGAGCTGTTTTGGGATGGAAAATCACACCAAGAAGCAAAAAATGGGGGGAATTTCTTGAAAGACTGTATGTGGCCCACTGGCTGCTCTTTCCCCATTCCTGGTCTAAACTAATGGCAAACAAAATATGGCATCCGGGACTCCTTACTGTTGGCTACACTGACTGGAACTGATATGGCCTAAAGTAAAATCTGGAGTTCTGTAAATTTCTGGCAGAAATCCGCTTTTAGTGACAGCCACCAGCACATGGTAAAATTACTTTTTGGACAACTCCATAATCTTCCAGCCAGCACTACCAGGAATTACAGAGAGTTACCATTTTCTCACTTTCGGTTGAGGCCCAGACTATTTGGCAAATCACATCTCCTAATACAAACCTACCTCTGCCCTGACTCTCAGTCCCACCACCATCGTAAGGATAATTGGTGGGCATGGGATAGAGAGCTGTCTCAGTGGCTGTCCCTTGACTCTGGAACTCCTTGTCTAAGGAAGCCAGATTGGTCCCCTCTGTGCTGTCTTTTCAGTGGTGAGCTTAAACCTTTCTATTCAGGCAGGCTTGTTAATAATAATAACAATTATTATTATTATTATTTATTTTATAAGCAATTTCTCCTTGTGACTTGATTCAGGTTCCAATTGAGTGAAATCCTAACACTATTAAAATGCATTTAACTACACGTGTCTTGATCTGGTCTCCATCTCATGACAATAAAGCATCAAGTCCTCACACAGCATTCACTGGGGCCATTTAAGTAAGCAGCTCATGCTGTGATGTGGTTTATGTGTTTGCTGAAGTTTTCTAAATTAACTTGCTAGTGTTTGATAGTGCACATCTACAAAGCAGCATGTGTGGGGCTTTGGGTATAATTAAATACAATTAACATAATTGCATAGCGATGAATGACTTGTGATGCTCCAGATGCTATCTGAGCTTGATGCTTCCTGGTAGTGTT
This sequence comes from Anolis apletophallus, assembly GCA_030556195.1. NCBI lineage: Eukaryota > Metazoa > Chordata > Lepidosauria > Squamata > Anolidae > Anolis > Anolis apletophallus. The sequence continues at coordinate 30,194,870 of JARBWK010000006.1, read as the reverse complement.
AATGGCACACTGCTTCCTTTATATGATTCTGCAGGTCCACTGAGAGAATCAAAGATATGATACTTTGGGATGGAGGCCCTTTTCAGTAATTTCTCACCCCAGTAACAAATGGGGAAGACTGTGAAACTGACCACAAATGCACACAAATACATATACTGCATACTTGCTGGGGGCAAGTGAAATTACTTAATTGAGAAGTGTCATTCTATCTCAACCATGCACTGTCAGAGGCAAAGGATTAGGATCAAGCAAAAGCCAATTTGCGCTGGCTGATTTTAGAGATCTTCTGGAAAGATGATCTGTTAACAGAACTGCTCTATAGGATCAGAACTGAACTCGAAAAGGGAATGTAAAAATGTGAGGGAGAGGGAAAAGTTAGTTATATCAGATTCAAAACTATTACAGACCAGGTTTCGAAAGTAAATAAACAAGCCAATAAACCAATAAAATAAACAAACCAATAAATAAACCAACTGTGGTTTATTGTTTTCCCTCTTTTACTGTATGTCCAGAAAAAGCCCAAACAGGTGGCATATTTTGTATATTGTAATAAAGAAGCACATACAATGATGCCGCAGTGTGACTAAGGCTATTGCAGTTAAAACACTCAAAGAAAGCACCGTTGTGGTCAGTTTTCACAGTTGCCTGCACAACATTTGTCCATCCACCATAAATGTGGCAAGCGCTGGCTAATGAGTTGTTAAATAAATGATAAGTGTATACATTTGCTCTTGGTAAGGCCTGATGCAAGGACTTGAATTGGCTGTGATGTTGCAGTTGTTTTTCTCCTCTCCCCCCAGCTGCTACCAAATCATTTGCAGTTCAGGAAAGGCTAATGGAGTCATAAACAAAGCACAGATGCCACTGTGGCTTTCTTTATTGTGTCGCATTATAGGAAATGGTTTTCTAGATACTGCTGCCACAGAGGCAATGGACGCCTGTCAGAAGTTGTAGAGATAAATGAATATATTTTTGTTCAGGTTCTTGGAAGTTATCAGGCCTCTTCTACACCAACTTGCTTGGCAGTTGTTGCAGATCTGACAGAATACTACCAGCATTCTCATCATAATCTGTGACATGATTTGGCATTTCCATGCACTTAGAGAAACAAGTCAGTTCTAATCCAGGAACCTGTTCACTTGTTCTATAGTGTCAAATTAGAGCAGAGTAACTATGCAGAGTGGTGTATTGGTTTGAACATTGGACTACAATTCTGAAGGCCAGGGTTCAGTTCCTTGCTTGGCCATGGAAACCCATTGGGTGACCTCTCAGCACCAGAAAACCCCATGAAAAGGTTGTCATAAATCAGAAATGACTTGAAGGCACATAACAACAATGCAGATTTTCACTGTTATGTAACCAATTACACAATGGACAAGATAGCTGTGAACTATAGCCATTGAGAAATAGTTTACAGGCCTCCACTGACAGAACCCTCTATGCCAGAGGTCTCCAAACTTTTTAAACAGAGGGCCAGACCACAGTCCCTCAAACTGTTGCACAGCCTTTGAGAAAGTAAATTGATACCACCATGAAGTCACTATAGGATTTTATATCTAATCCATATCTGGTTCAGAAATCTTTTCAAGTGAGCTCTAAAACTGGGGATAGCACCAAAGCGAGATTCCTATTTGGGCTTTATAAAGCTCTGGTTGTTTTGCGTCTGGGAATACTGCATTCTCACCCATGCGCCTCTCTGGGATATTTTGGGGATACATTCATCTTTGTTTCACCAGCTTCACAGGCATATTTGCTGGGGATGTGAAATAGGACTTTCTTGATTGCTGTTCTTGGGTTCTAGAACTTTCTACATAAAGAAGACAATTTTGTACTGTCCTTTACTCATCAAGTGAAAAAGCTGAAAGGTTATTCTAGTGGGCTGTTGAAAATGGACTGTTTGACAAGAAAAAGACTTTTAGAAAGCCTGCTACACTTATGTATTTTTTGCTTTTTAGTCGATACACCTTGAATGATTTTTAATTCTATATTTATTTATTTCATTTACATTTTGCCCTTCTCACCCCGAAGGGAACTCAGGGTGAAGCACAACATATATACGGAAATGTCGGAGCATAAAATAAATTATAAATATACATAAATATTAACCAGTCATTTCCACTTTAAAATCAATTGCTTAAAACCATCTCAGCCATACTGAATCTGGTCAGCAGAGTAAAGAATCCTATTGTTGCCTTATTGCACTGTCCCAAAGGCTTGGTCCCACATGCAAGTTTTTACTATCTTCTGAAGGACAGGAGAGAGGGGACTGATCTAATCTTGCCAGGGAAGGAGTTCCATAGCCGAGGGACAATCATTGAGAAGGCCCTCTTGCTCATTCCTGCCAATTGTGCCTGTGATGGTGGCAGGACTGAGAGCAGGGCCTCCCCAGAAGATCTTAATCTCCACAGTGGTTCATAGAGGGAGCTGTATTCATACAGGTAAATTGGGCCAGGGACGTTTAGGGCTTTATAGGCCAATCTAGCACTTTGAATTAGTAGAGAACTGGCATCTGACGCAACATGGGAGTTGTGTACTCCCTATATGCCGACCCAGTTATTAACCTGCCTGCCTGCCTCTCAATGGACTATTTGAAGCTTCTGAACAATGTAGAAAGCATGGTAGTCGTCTATCTGAGATGTAATGAGACCGCTTAATGGAATTTTAAACAAAACTTTACATATGATTTTGTGTTTATTTTATCAGCTGCCTTGAGTCCTTGCTTTGGGGGGAAAGTATGATATTAATACTGGAAAAAATAAAACACAATAAAAATGGTAATAACATTGAGTAAGTAAGTAACATCAATCTTGGGACCCATTCACTATGCAGTTGTAGGAATTTGATCCCACTTGAACTTCATTAGTATCAATTTTTTGGTATCCTGGTGTTTGGCGAGGCTCTAGAGCAGACCTGGGCAATTGCCGGCCCTCCAGGTGTTTTTAACTTCAAATCCCAGAAATCCTAACAGCTGGTAAACTGGCTAGGATTTCTGGGAGTTGAAGTCCAAAACACCTGGAGGGCCAGCAATTGCCCAGGTCTTCTCTAGAGCTTCCTAGATTAGAATCCTAAATACTCACAAGTCCACGGGATGAAACAATAGCTGTTAAAGTAGAATCATAGTGCTATGATTGTGTGGTGTGAATAGGCCTGGGAATGGAGGACTAGGAGACCTAAAACAAGGGGAATATTTCTGCTGCTTGCCTCCACTTCAGACTACAGTCTTTAAGCCTCTAGGCTGAGCATTTTAAACTAAACCGGATTGATGACTCAGAACTTAAGAATATGTGTCACGTTGATTATTGCAGCAGTTCAATTAAAATTGCTGGGACAAAGAGATGCCTCTCTGGTGCAATCTCAAAATTACATTTGGCATATTGACCTTAAGTTAGCATTCCTCTGTATACAACAGGTGTTCAGAAACTGAAGGAAGGAAGTCTCCTTCATAGCTGGGAAGCTGGTGCTCTCTAGTGGTGAAGTTTGCTTTAAATGATGATATGTTAGTTTTGCTGAACATCATGCAAGGCAGTATTTATTAAAAGGCAATTATTATTTGTGTCTTCAGTGTGTGTAAGTATGACTATATTTTGTGTCTTTAAAATATTGCGTTGCTACCCAACAGCCAAAACCAGAAAGTGCTACTCTCAAAAAGGATGCTGGCACCGCTTCTTACCCCATGAGTAAATATACAGGTAAAGGCAAACCTTCTCTGAAAAAATCTGCAAAGAAAAACCCATGATATGATCACCATGGAAATGACTTGAAGGCTCTCAACAACGAAACTGTTTTATAGTCCTTGCACATGTGTCCTTAGTGGCAGATATAAGAAATCAGTCTCTCCTGGTATGAAAATAAAAATGGATTCTGTAAACACAGGCCAAGTGAAACAAAATCAGAAAGCATTCTCCTTTGTTTACAGAGTTTGAAATGTTACTCAAATGAAATTTTATAATGAGCAATGCATTATTCATGAGTAACATTAAAGTATGAATATTGTTGATGTCTTATACGTACTTCTTCTATGGAATCAATTTCAGTCCAGCTCAGGTCCCTAATTAATGGTAACAGAAGAGGTACTCTTGTGTGTATGTTCTTTTTCTATAAATGTATATACATTTGCTTCTTCTGAAATTGGTGGCAGTACTTCTTTAGTTCTGCATTTAATTGTACATTAGGTTGTACTGTTGGTTATACAATTACTCTTAAATATAGATTTTGCATAGCATAACTCCACATGTGAATACAACTTAGGACCCTTCTATTCATGCACTAAAATGTGGAAAAAACTAGGATAAAGGTGGGAGGGCCGTTGCAACATTTTGGATGTTTGCCAAAAATGCACACTGGATCGCATTAACAGTTGAAAAGCATGTGTTAAAAGGGGGTGCTTAAAATTCATTTTTTTTGTCAAAAATTCTCATATTTGCATGACTATCAATCAATCAAAACTTTATTATGGTCACAGACCAGCACAAAGCGGGCACAAGCGCCCTAAGAGGAGAAGGACAGCTCCCCAGTAAACAGTTATTTAAAATCAGACTAGAAATCAGTATAAAAATATATTTTAAAAGACAGGATATTGTTGCCTTACGATGTCAATCATCACCCGTCTGATATTAAGGGCAGCAGCACAGAACTTAGCAACACTGTAAGTCATTGCAGTGTTAGAGTCCGAAAGCAGCAGAGTGGAATAACATCTTTCACTGCGCCCCGGGTACTTTAAAAGCCATGGTCCAATGAGATTGGATCTAAGATCTCTGTAGAACATGCACTGAAGAAGCACGTGCTCAGTTGTTTCCAAATGACCAGACCCACAGGGGCATTTGCATGACTATATATCCTTGCACTCAAGTAAAACATGTGACTTCATTGCTATGCTGGTGTTGACTGCTCCAGCACATGTGCACATTTTAAAATCCCAAAACAGCTGATGAGAGCTTTTTTAAAAAATGGAACATATTTTATTTATTTATTTCCACCATTTATACCCTCCTTCTTCTCAACCCCTGAGGGGGGACTCAGAGTGGCCTTACAATGGCAATGATTCGATGCCACACAATATACATATCATAAAAACAACAGTTAAGATTAAAATACATTAAAATACAACTAGAGTTAAAATACATTAAAATACAATTAACATTAAAATGCATCATGAACATTCACCACAGTTAAAAAAAGTATTCCATCCATAAGCATTAGCTCTCATCCACCAGTTTGCCATCTACCCAATCTCAGGTGGCGTATCGTGCTAAAGTACAAATGCTTGGTCCCATAACTAGGATTTCACTCTTTTTCTGAATGCCAGGAGGGATGAAGCTGATCAAATATCAATAGGGAGTGCAACAGACACATAGGTGGCAAAATAGAAGCACAATTGGAAAGCAATTCCCATGAGAACTCTCTGCAAGCATTCCTTTGTTCTGATGTTTATGAATTTACACAGTGGGTGCCAGCATGGCAGGCAATTGACCCCAAAGGAAAGCGGGGTTCAAGAGAGAAAGGCAGCGGGGGGGGGGGGGTGAGGAGGGATATTGACAATAAACCGTCTTGTGTGCACATTCATATATCCACATCAGCACTTATGAGGTCCAGCACATCTCAGAATCAATTAAAAAATAAACGTACATTTACTGCAGATCTCCCATGCATCCATCTTGCAGATTTCTAAAATATGCTACAGCTGGACCTGCCAAGATGCCATGGGACCATTTACCATGACTGACATCTCCATGTTTGGATGCTTCTTAAGTTCCCATGATTTTTAAACCCACTTCTTTGTCCTGAATTATGAGACTGCGTGGAAGGGCCCTTAGACTTAATAATGATTGAGGTCCTGCATCACAGAGACATAACACAAAAGTTCTACAGAGAGAACTATGCTGTATCTCCTGTCTCCTCTCCCCATGAAACCATTTTTATGCGTCCCATCCCTGACACTATATGGGGAATGTCAGGTGGAGATTGAGAAATTTCTGGGAAGTATCTGGCCAAATGTATGACTAAGAAGGCATCATTTGAGACTTTGAAGGAGTCCTCCAAAGGTCCTAGAACAATGGTTGTCAAATGTTGGTTCTCCAGATGTTTTGGACTTCAACTCCTAAAAGCCATGGTGAAGGAATCTGTGAACTGGAGGTTGGATTTATGCAGCCCTATATCCCAGAATCTGATCCCATATTATTTGCTTTGAACTGGATTATATGAGTCTACATTCTCATATAATCTGGGATAAGATCCAGCCAAAGTCTAAAAACTGGGAAGGTCGGAAGTTTGAGATCTACTGCCCTACAGGACAATGTCATCATTATATGTTTGGTTTTGGAACATATCCAGATGTCCTTTGCTCCCCATCAACCACTACATGGTCATTTTGCATTGAGCAGAATGAAAAAGATCTGTTTGGAGAGAGCTTTAGTGGCTTGGTGGGAGAAGCAAGAATTACAACCTCTGCAAGAATTACTATGTCTGCAAATGAATTATGCAGACATAGATTGCACTAGCATTTGTTCAGGGTTTTTGTGTGTATTTGAGATGACAGTATTTGTGCTTTTCCTTATCTACAGAAAGACTTAAAATTCATAATTTTGGCTTCCAAACCTGCCTTTGACTTATCTATGAAGTCAACCTGTACTTTTGCAAACCATTTTCTGCAGCAGAAAGAGCATGGAGAAATACTGACTAGTATTATATACTGGCCCAACCCTCCAAAATATGAAAATATCATTCAACTGATTACGTAATGCAATTGAGCAAATGGAGGTGGACGTCCCATTAAATTGACTCAGCTTGCATGAGATGCGTCTCCTTCTATTGTCCCAACAGGCTGGGCTCTGAGGAAAACCCCATGCAAAGAGCATGCGGCAGTTTGCCACACACTGCGTGACGAGCGCCGTATGGTCCAGAAAAGCAGAGGAACTGAGATTGGGTCCCACTTGCTTTTCTTGTGGGTGATTTTTCATACTGGGAGGGCCTTTATCTTTGCAGGCTCCCAAAGGAGCCAAAGGCACTGAAGGAAAGAGAAAAAAACAGATCCATGCACAAGTCTAGATAGAAGAGATGTTACAATCATGGCAATAGTGTCACAGTTGTAACTAAGAATACAAAATGTTTATAGATTAGTAAATCTAAGTCAGAAATGCTATTTCCTCCACAAAAAGGGCTGCTTTCTCTGTAAAACAACCACACACAAATTTTGCAAAGAACAAGTCTCTAAATGTGAATCACTTTCAGACATTGTACAATTTCGAAAAACTACCATACATTAGGGAGCCAATTGCTACAATTACTTATTGCTTCCTTCAAGAACTAAATTGACTGAAGAATTATATCCCTAGTGTGTATCTGTTTCACAAATTAAGTTCATTACAATAACAAAGCCTTGCACTTAGAAATTCCTAGCATTAACATTCTTTAGAAAGGAGATTTGATTTTTTTTTAAAAAAAACTTCCTAGCATATGGTTATTACAAATATACCCTAGAAGGAAAAGATAAGGAAAAGACAGGAGAACATAGAGAAAGAGTTCTCACAGCCATAAGTTGCTACGGGGAATACCATTGCTTTAACTATCCAGATCTTCGTTGCCAGTGTGATGTCTCTACTCTTCACTATTTTATCAAGATTGGTCATTGCTCTCCTCCCAAGAAGTAAACGTCTGCAGTCTGCATCTTTGCGCCTAGAAATACAAAGTCTGTCACTGTCTCCATGTTTTCTCCCTCTATTTGCCAGTTGGCAATCAATCTGGTTGCCATTATATTGGTTTTTTGTAATGTTTAACTGCAACCCAGCTTTTTCACTTTCTTCTTTCACGTTGGTTAGAAGGCTCCTCAGATCCTCCTCACTTTCGGCCATCAAAGTGGTAGCATCTGCATATCTAAAGTTGTCAATGTTTCTTCCAGCAATTTTAACCCCAGCCTTGGATTCCTCAAACCACACACATCACATGATGTATTCTGCATACAAGTTGAATAGGTCAGGTGAGAGTATACATAATCAAAGTACTCCAGGCATATGGCCATCCAGTCTCTGTTGAAATACCTCTTGGGCCCCTCCACACTGCCATATAATCCAGTTTTGGGATGCAGATTAACTGGATTATATGGCACTGTAGATGCTAATAATCCAGTTATATGCAGTTCAGTCTGCATTATATGAGCCTGCACTGCCATATAATCCAATTTAGTTCAATCTGTATTATATGAGTCTACCCTGACCCTCATAATGCAGTTCAATCTGAATTATATGGCAGTGTAGGTGGGACCTGAGAAGGGGGCAGCACAGGCATGTAGCCAGGGGGGGCTAAGGGGGCTTCAGCCCCCCCCGAAATTCTCAGGGTGGTCCGCAAAAAGGCCTTACTGGTACATTATTTAAACTGTTATGTTTATTCATATCATGATCTGATCATCATGCTCATTAGATCCCACATTAATGGGGTTATTGGGATAACAATACAAAAGGTTTGCTAGGGTAGACCCTCTTCCACCCAGTCTCAGCCCCCCCCCCCCGAATCTAAATCCTGGCTACGGCCCTGGGGCAGCATATTCCTTTGCTGAACTGCATTTAACATTATGAATCTCTGGCTGTTGAAGAAGTAAAAACAACCTTGCTCCATCTTCAACATGACATCCCTTCAAATATTTATACATGGGTATCATGCCATCCCTCTTTTTAGCCCCTGAAGACCCCCACCATTCTTTCAAAATCACCCAACCTCCTTTTTTTTAAAAAAAAAAAACCCAAACCATCATTTTAAAGAGATGTTTGGGACATTTTTACTTCCTACCACATAGAGTGCTTCAATAAATGCAATCACATGGAAATAATCTTATTCTACACCAAGCATGGGCAAACGTTGTTGGAGCATTTAAAATCAGTTGGTGTGTGTGTTAACTGAAAAATCAACACAAAGCTGATTGGTTGGGTTATGCCCGAGAAGCTAACTGAGCCTAGAGGTTTTGGTAACAGTTACATGCTTAGGTTTTCTGTGCAGGCGCTTGCCAAGACAGTTTGTATTGTCTGCTTCTGGGCTGCTGGAAGAAGATCCTTCACATAGACATCTAAGGACCATTTGGATCTCTCTCAAAGGACATTGTGTGAGTCGATGCAACTGTTCACATGACTGTATATATGTTGCTCTGCATAACAAAGAGTAAACACCTTATTCTTTACTGATCATCTGCGTGGCATATCTTTTTTCTAGCAAGACAATATGTGGATTGGTAAAGGTGTGAGCTATGCGTGATTTTCATTCCGCCACAAACTTCAGTCTTCCAGGTATTTTGGACTTCAACTCCCAGAAATCCCAGCCAGAAATCCTGGCTGTTTGGAATTGTGGAAGTTGAAGTTCAAAAACACCTGGAGAGCCATAGTTTGCACATGTCTGTTCTACACCCACAACACCGGGTTATCATCCAAATACCTGTTTTCCTGCACTGTTATTCTCAAAATGGTGGCAAGGAGTGATGCCATGTCACTTCCTGCTGCCATTTATAAAGCAATTGCAAAGGGAACTTGTGGTGTATGGACTTACTGTGGGGGTGCAGCATGGAGGGAGCTCTGGAGGGCAAATTGATCCCAGACAGTTAAACATCCTGGTTTTAAACCATAACTTCTGAAATCTGTAAAGCAGCAGTCCAGTGAGTTCTTTTCCAGATATTTACTAGGAATGTCAGACTGAAAATTGGAGAAGGCTTCTGTACCTTTAATGGTTCTGTAGAAGAAAGAATTTCAGCAGCTGTTCCTCATCACACAAGATAGCAACAAGCAACACCTGCTGAAATGTTCTTCTTTTTTTTAACACAACCATTAAAGCTACAAGGAGTACTCTCCAGTTTCCACTCAAATAATCCTACTTCCTAGCTCTTTTGGCTGATATATATGGAGGAAGCTGGGTACTTCCGAGGATGTTTGTTAAGAAGTACCTCTCCCTGAATTCAGTAGGGCTGGTTACTTTTCCTTTATCATCTCACTTTGGCTCATCTCTTCAGGACTGAAGATGTTGTTCTTCTCTCTGCATCTTCGTCATCATTTATTGCTCCATTCAATCCAGATACAAATAAATGAACTGAGCCGTACTAGCACAGAACAGAAGACATGGTCTCCCTTGATCTTCTGTCTAATTTAATCACCTCAATGATTACTGCAATGTCATGAATGGGGAAAACAAAGAAATGTGAATCCTTGTATTGCTGTGAGCTCATTCAATCTGATATTTATTTATTTTTAAAAGGCCTTTCTTGAAATTTTCTGATGAGAATATCCTAAGGACTTCTTAAATGACACAGCCGGACTAGATCCCTTCCACATTATTCCATCAGCACACTTTGGTTGGGACTGAATGTTTACTTTTAAGCTGTTTTAGTGTATTTATGTTTGAATTATTCTATTGATATGTTATTTTATTACTGTATGTTTAAACTGATATGCTAATTGTTTAATAATGATACATCATGTTTATTATTATATGTATAATGCAGCATTGTATACCATGGTCTGTAAGCCATGCTGAGTCCCCCATTGGGGCGAGAAGGGCAGGGTATAAATAAAGTATAATAATAATAATTAGTGTTGAATAGATCAATAGGTATTGCTTTGGTGGGAAGGTAATGGCACTCCATGCCGTCATACGGGCCACATGACCTTGGAGGTGTCTGTCTACGGACAATGGCGGCTCTTCGGCTTAGAAATGGAGATGAGCACCAACACCCAGAGTCGGACACAACTGGATTTAATTTCAGGGGGAAACCTTTACCTCATACTTATGAAACAAATATCTTCACCAAGTGGATTCTAGATCCTCAAAATTTAGATGCCAAATGTTGTCAGTAGGAATGGGGAAATGGATTGGTTTCACTTTCTGTCATCTTCAAATGTTTAAACTTCAAGTTCTTTCCTTCCTGAATGTACTATATATAAATTTTGGCAAATTCTTATAAAATGAACGGAAGCTAAGTTCTTCCCTGTTTATACCAGCAAAAGGTTTAACAGGCACAGCTATTCTCAGCATGAAAAAGAACACCATCTGAAGAGCTGTTATGTTGAGGACTGAACAAGTTTGTTTTCCACTGCTCCAAGGATTGGACCACATCCACAGGAAAGAAATACCTGTCAAGCCTAAATTGCATTTTTGTTCTTCCAGAAATTCTCCCCAAATCTAAGCACTGACAGGTGATGAGATTCTTTACTGTAACATCCAATCTACAGACTTTGACAAATCTTTTTTTAAATGCGCTGTTTAAGCTGAAAGTTCATACACTTGAAATTCCTGTTGATTTTAAGCAAGCATATTATTTCACTGGTTCCTGTGATTATATTTCTTGAAGCCAAGTCACTGTGGCTAACAAAATTTCCATCCCCAAACATGCAAACCATGTCTCTGTTATGCAAAGCCTTCTATTATTCTAGATTTGGGTTAGCTCAGAGTCGTATTAAGTTGATGTCAAGAAATGGACCCAAGTGCAACAAAAAGCTAATGCAGCTCTTTAATCCTTCAACACATTATCTTTATGCAAAGATTGGTTTCTTCGTTTTTTATCTCAAAACCTTGATTTTTGCTTAGTTGCTATAGCAAGTTGCCATGGTAGCAGCCGCTATTAAAATACTTTCAACTATTTATTTTAAAAAGGGGGGGGGGGAGAGACATTGAAAACATACTAAAACAATGGATATTCTACAATTTCTTTGCTCTCTTTAAGATAAAAGTGTATTTCAGATGATATTTCCAGGTTATGCAGATGACTCTGTCACTCTGTTGCACTTCAGACAGAAGTATCCCCCTAGTTCACACACACACCAGACAGTCTTTGAATAATAGTCTTTTATTGAAACAAAGTATAGTGTCCAACAAAAGGTAAAAGGACAAAATAGAAGATAAATCCAAGGTAAGCATTCCGTTCAAAATTCAAAGATCCAAAAGGTAATGGTTAAAAGCTTGATACTAGATTCTAGAACAGTTCAATGCAGCAGTAGAACAATCCATGAAAAACAAGACCAAGGCAGACAGGAACTAGAATCAAGAGAATCAGACGTGATGCCTTTTCTAAATGAAGCCTGGAAACTGAGGTGCGACTCTTTCTTACAAACTCAAGTAAGGGAAAAATACTTTCTCTTTGTAGCCCTGTGCTGCAATCTGCAGCTGCGCCTAACTGCAGCTGCAGCTGCAGATCTACTCCAATCTGCAGCTGTTGCCTTTGAAGACTGTTCGGAAGCTTCAATTGGTCCAACAGACGGCAGCCAGATTACTAACAGGAGCGGGGCTCAGGGAGCATACTACTCTGCTGCACCAGCTCCACTGGCTGCCAGTCTGCTACCGAGCACAATTCAAAGTGCTGGCTTTAGCCTATAAAGCCCTAAACGGTTCTGGCCCAATGTACCTGTCTGAACGCATCTCCCCTTATGAACCATCTAGGATGTTAAGATCGTCTGGGGAGGCCCTGCTTTCAACTCCGTCTGCATCGCAAATGCATCTGGTGGGGACGAGAGACAGGGCCTTCTCAGTGGTGGCCCCTCGGCTGTGGAATGCCCTTCCTGGGGATATTAGATCAGCCTCCTCACTCTCATCCTTCCGAAAAAAAGGTCAAAACTTGCCTGTTTGAGCAGGCATTTGAAAAGGCAATGTAATTGACATAGGACTGGAACAACTGGATTATGAGATTGGATTATGTTTTATCTTGGAGATTTAATGTTATTATTATTGTCATGTTTTTAATTTAATTGCTAATGTTTTTACCTGTTTTAAATGCTGTTTTTATGATGCCATTGGCATTTAATCCACTACTTGTGAACCGCCCCGAGTCGCCTTCAGGCTGAGAGGGAGCGGTATACAAATGTGCTAATAAATAAATAAATAAAATTAATATTCCATTTTTTGTGTCAGAAGCGACTTGAGAAACTGCAAGTCACTTCTGGTGTGAGAGAATTGGCTGTCTGCAAGGACGGTGCCCAGGAGACACCTGGATGATTGATGTTTTACCATCCTGTGGGAGGCTTTTCTCATGTCCCCGCATGAGAAGCTACAGCGTGACAGATGGGAACTCACCCCGCACTACAGATTCGAACTGCCAACCTGTCAGTTGACCAGTCGTGCTAGCACAGGGGTTTAACCCATTGCGCCACTGGGGACTCCTTAAGTTATTCCATAGGCTCAAGTCATACATTACCTAAGCAATATGAGCCATTTCACTGTGGTTAGTTTTAAGTTTCCCAGTAGACTCTGCATGTTGCTATTCTTGAAGTCGTATTATGGTTAGAGCATTGCATTGGAAGATCAACATTCAAGTCCCCATTGAGCTTTGATGACCTAACTCACAAGGCACTTGTGAAGCTAAAGTCTGAGGTTAGATTTACATTGCGATATACAGTAATGCAGTTTCATAATGCAATGTAGACTCATATAATCAAATTCAATGCATTATATATGTAAGTTTACCACAAGATAAGGAAAACCTCATTTGAAAAAATTCTGCCAAGGAAAGCTTATGAGAAGTTCACCTTGGGCCATCGTAAGTCAGAAATTGTTGGAAATTACAACCTTATTTAAGCCTTCTCTAGTAATATGTTTATTATCCTGTTGCTGTTGTTTCCTGTATGTATGTTCTGGTATGCATCTTCCTTTACTCTATGGTTCCTGAGAAGTTATAAAAGGGGCTGCGGACCGCATGCTTTTTCTCTCTCCTTTTTTTTGGCTATGTGACCTATTTTGTTATAAGAGATGGCACAGATAATTATCTCAAACATATCTGAAACTGGACTGAAAAGTTTTGTACCTGTGTATGCTAAACACATGAAGGTTGTGAGTAAACCAAATATGTTATTTTTTTTATCAAAGTCTATTTTATTTTTGTCTCTTCAGTGCATGATGTAAAACAAGTTGTTTTCTAGGAAAGTAAATATTTTTGGGCAACTGAGAAACACTTCTGAAGCACTGCTGTTTTAATGCACTGGCAAAATCTCTGTTTTCCCAACAAATCAGAGACAACAGGTTATTCAGTCTAACAACTGAAAACATTGCTTTGCATAATTATATCTGGTTGTATACCACAAGAGAAGATTCTATTCTAAAGGGTTTTTGGCTCTTCTCTGAAAGGTCATGCTTTTCTAAAAAGTTATGAATTCCAAAAGGTGCTTTTCCAACAGGTTATAAATGCAATTTTCCAAAAGAAATTACTAAGGACCTTATCAGAGGGGCAGGGGTAAACCAGGGGAAATCGTGGGGAAGTGGGGGGAACTGTCAAGCTCTGTTCCCTCCTATTGGGACCTGGGGTCTTTCTTCCCACATCATTTCGCCATCTGTCCCTGCTTCCTCTTTGGCTCCTCTTCCCTTTGTCAATGAGGAATTGGATGTACGCCCGACTACTTTGGGCTCCGCTGCTGCAACACTGCTGCAAAGCGTTTGCAATGAACCCCCACAAAGTCCCACCTGAAGTAGTCTTGCTTCTCATAAGATCTTTAAGGTACACCATTTTGTTTGCCATTGTGTCCTAGTGCTGGACAGTACCAGAATTGCCCGTTCTCCCATGTACTGTATGTCACAGTTCAAAAAGAAAGGGTTGTTGAATAAATAAGAGAATAGACATAACTGTGGTTCCCCACTCCAGTGGTATCAGTTTGAATGTGATTCTCTGTGTGTAAACCAATAGATAAGAACAAGTGACGCTGTGCCCATTATGCCAAACTAGAGTACTAATTGGTGCAGTTTAGCAGTTTTGTATCCTCAGGTTGTTTTTCCTTAGTACAAAAACCTGCCCTTAATTGTTCACTATGATACAGTAATGTTTTATGCCACCTCAGTTGGAGAAGCCAAATGAAAGTGTCAAGTGTCTTTAAGAAAAATCTCAGTGCATTCTGATTAAACCAATGGTTCCCCCCCCTCAAAACTAAGCATTCAGAATGCCAAGAGATTGCAATCATAGCAGCCCAATGGAAGTAAATGCAATTTAAAAATTCATTAAATGCCTGTCTCAAACGTTTCTGACTTCCTAGTGTTGCAATGCAATTAAATTTATATTGAGAAAATATATGAAATGCTTGTATTCAAAGCAGCATGTTTAGAAGTACTGCTAATGTTAGAGCTTTTCATCTTCTACTGTACCTGTCGTGATCCAGACCACCTTAAGAAGCCAAGCACAGCAAAGTTAACAGTTAGAGTTTATTTACAGTACCGCTGAAACAATTAAACCATGTGTAAGGTGTTTTCTAGATTTTTAGGAAACTGTATCTGGGACTAGGCTAACTAGACTAATCCGGTCACCCCCAACCTGCTGCCAGTCAGATGTGCCAGAATACAGTATTTGCTGGCAGGGGATGATGGATAATCCAATGGATTTAAAGACAATAGCCTTCAGGAAGGAAGAGTTATACTGTGTTCTCATAAACACACCAGCCTTGGGAAGGAAAGGGTAAAACCTGTTATTGTGTCTTGGCAAAGCAAAAAAGAACATGGAGTTTACAAATGTTGTTTTTGAAGCTCAAATGGGAAGTCACCACCCAGTATTAGAAATGCAAAAGGGAAGTATGGGGAGAAATCTATGGGGAATTTCCCTGGAGTGTTTGTCAAGACCCTAACTGGAATGATATGGCCTTGAGCAACACCATAGTCTTCTGAGACCACATCATTCCAGTAAGTTAACAAATAAAAATATGATGAAATCTGAGGAGCAGAAGAGAATAGCATATTTGTCTTGCTTTACAGGCAGCAGCCTCATAGTTGAAGAGACATTTAACCCAAATCCAAACCTTCCTCTGCCCTAAATGGTTGAATGCGGCTATTTTCCAAAAGCAAATACAAAATCCATGAAAACAAAAACAAACAATAAGCCATAAGAAGACTCGGGCTCAGATAGTGGTTACACAAACTGCAGAGCACTGATGTGCATTCAGGTTTTTTTTCCAAACAGTTTATGGGAGTTTGTTGTCTGGCCATCATAGTTTGAAGCTATTTAGGTTCAAACTTCATTAAATAGTCAGTGTAGATGGGGCCTGAAATTGTATTGGGAGCTATTAAAATTCCACAAAGTCAGTAAGCTTTTGGAGAGACCTCACAACCTCTGAGGACACCTGCCATAAATGCAGGCAAAACTTCAGGGGAAAATGCTTCTAGAACATGGCCATATATCCCAGAAAACCTGCAACAACCCAGCTTTTATGTTTTTCAGAACTTCTCATCATGTGACAAAAAATAGGGTGTCAGGGAGTCCAAAAATGTCCAGATATTGTAACTACAAGGATTGACATTCCTTATTTTATTGTCTTCTTCTTGCTAATGATTATATCTGCAATTCTGTCGATACAGTAAGTACAATGATGTTGAAAGGTGTAAACTAGGAAGAATTGTGTGAGTCGTCCAATAACGACAAAAAGGCAAGCCCTTGTAGAAATATGCTTTTTGGGAAGGCATGATCAAAGGCATGTGCCTATCAAAATTACAACTGCTAGTGTAATGTAATAATATGCTCCTGGACAATGCATCTATTATTCTATCCTGAATGTAGCTTTACTTAATTTTATAGCTCTTTCATAAATATACTTGTTAAGAGTGGTAAATGCCAGCAATTTCAGTTGACTTACTTCCATAATAAATAGCATGATGCTGATACTTTGTTAGTCTTTAATGAAATGTAAACACAACCCTTGCACCATCCTTGTGTGCTTTTTGTTCTGACGCACTGATGTCAATATTGCATGCAGGTCAACAGACAGAAGGAAAGCCATTCATTTTATATATGGCAGCCTTGTATGAATGGGATTTTCTCAGTGCAGACAAGCTGTCAGGACAAGGAGAGGGGAGCACTCCTGTATCTATATAACCATTGCTGCGTGCGTGCACGTATCCACTTAGAATTATGCTGAGTGAACAAATTTTTCAAACAGTTTAGGGTGACTCGCCTGAAAGATCAAATCTATTTGCTTCACCTGAAAATTAAGGAATGCAGAAAAGAATTCTAAGCTTTTGTGTCAAGCCGTGGAAGAGAACGCTAAGGAATAAGGAAGTTGATAAAGAACTTAAAGGAGTAAGGATAGCTGTGAATTCCAGTTCAACTGCTACTCTGATTATTCTTCCTTCGAGTAAGTATCCAGACCCAGACTTTGTCAGAATGGAATGTGTCATGGATTATTTTCAGTTTCATAAATTGTGATTAATCCTTGTATATAAATTGATTTAATGGATTGTGTTTTGATAGTGGGGTATATAAATGGCTTAGTTAAAAATGTGAACAATGACAGAAATGAGGATCCACAAAGGCACTGTGGAAGATGCTATTTCATGTGTCTAGATCCAGGGAAGTAGTGCTACCCCTCTATTCTGCCTTGGTCAGATCACACCTGGAATACTGCGTCCAGTTCTGGTCACTGAAATTGAAGGGAGATGTTGACAAGCTGGAATGTGTCCAGAAGAGGGCAACTAAAATGACCAAGGGTCTGGACGAGAAGCCCTATGAAGAGTTGCTTAAAGAGCTGGGCATGTTTAGCCTGAGGCTAAGGCTGAGAGGAGACATGATAGCCATATATAAAAATGTGAAGGGAAGTCATAGGGAGGAATGATCAAGCTTATTTTCTGCTGCCCTGGAGGCTAGGTTGCAGAACAATGGCTTCGAACTACAGGAAAAGAGATTCCACCTGAATATTAGGAAGAACTTCCTAACTGTGAGAGCTGTTCAGCAGTGGAACTCTCTGACCCAGAGTATGGTGGAGGCTCCTTCTTTGGAGGCTTTCAAACACAGGCTGGATGGCCATCCGACGGGTGTGTTTGGAATGCAATTTTCCTGCTTCTTGGCAGGGAGTTGGACTGGAAAGCCCACAAAGTCTCTTCTAACTCTATGATTCTATAGTCATCTTGCTGTTTCAATTAAGGCACCATTTGCTCGTCATGGTCTTTCACCATAAAACAATCTTTATTCCCAAATAAATAAATAAATAAATAAAATAAGCTATTAAAACTTACTCTAGCATGAGGCAAGGAATGGCAGAGCAGGGATTTTTAGCTTAGCTACTGTAGTCCAAGGTTCATGCCACTATGACATGTGGTTATCTGAAACTTAATGATATATAACTTCTCTATGTTCACTGTATAATGATTACATTATGTTTACTTTAAAAAAAACATTACGGATGACCTCAATTCTTTGTTAATGGACTTTATCACACAAACCTGCTACTCTACTACCCTCATACTGTTGTTAATAGTGAATACATATGCTATCAAACACTAGCAAGTTAATTTAGAAAACTTCAGCAAACACATAAACCACATCACAGCATAAGCTGCTTACTTAAATGGCCCCAGTGAATGCTGTGTGAGAACTTGATGTTTTATTGTCATGAGAGGGAGGTGCACTGCAGAGGTCTAGTGCTTTGTGAAGTTCTTTCAGACTAGTAGACACAGCACACTTTAATGAATGCCATTTATACTTTCACTGAGCTACCTTTATACCTGTTGAGAAGCACATCAGTAGCCTTGTAAAGCCCATCAAGATTTCACTTTAGATGTTAGAATGGCTTGATCTTCAGTCATTGACATTACACTACAGATGACTGTTCCTTAACGTATTTTTAAATGACTGCTGAACTGTTCTAAACTGTGGATATTTTCCTCTTGTTTGGATTTTAGAATTCATTGCTCTCTGGTAGCTTCATGTCTAAAGCTATGGGCAAAAAAATTAAAAACTGGCTATTCCTTATCCTGCTGCATGCCAGTATTGAAGTCAGTGAGGGATGCTACTGTGACCATTACCCATGGACTTCTTGGTCCAGTTGTTCACAAACCTGTAACTATGGGACTCAAAGCAGATATAGGTAGGTAACTTATCATCTTCCTACTTTATTGTCATTATTTTCTGCTTTGACATTATTGTTGTTAACTGCCATCAAGTTGTGGTGACTCTTTGGATGAGAGACCTCCAAGTCACCATGTCATGTGGACAGAGATGATGCTTCCTTTTATTGATTGATTTTACATTCCACTTTTCTTCCGAAATGACATCCTATCGATGAAAAGAAAATTTGGGATGGGGCACGCAACAAAGAGTTCCATGGTCTAGGAGCAACCACTGAGAAGACTGTCTCCCATATCCTTACCAGATGAGCATGTGGTAGGACTGAGAGAAGACCTTTCTGAATGCACTGTAAGGCTTAGGCGGGCTTGTACGGAGAGGTACAGGCTTTCAAACAGCGCAGAACTAAGTCATATAGAGCTTTATAAATCACAACCAGCATTTTTATGGCGTCTAGGAGTGGCATTTATAGACATTTAACAAACAACAGAGGCTGGGAAGTGGTTAGAAAATATCTCCTCTGTGATCCCTAAAGTGGCTTATCGCTTTCAGTGGTGGAAGGTCTCTCCAAGCACCACTGCTGAAGCAAAATTTAAGTGACAATCCCATCAGCTGTTGCACATGATAAAAGGTGTCATCTTGTTTTTCACTCTTGTTTAACTCAGTCTTGTTTACATCACAACATTAAAGTAGCCTGACAAAAATCAAGCATATATGTTTCCATGGTGGTCAGAGTAGAAGAGAATTCTGCATGGAAATGCATGCTATTAACAGAAGGCAAACAACAAACTGCCCTTCTATCAGATGGATGTGAACAGGGATCTTTTCTCACTCATTGGTTCTTCATAGCCACATAAGGAATTTGTGTGAATAAATGCTGTGGATTCCAGTGGTTACCTATAAAACCCCAAGTAAACACTAAATCCTTTACCTGCTCTCATTTTTAACACTCCAATTGCAAATATTATTCATGAATAACAATGGCTATTGCAACTAGAGCTTGGAAGAGTATTTTTTTTAGATTACAGCTTCCAGAAAACCAAGACCAGCCTGACCACCAGCATAGCTGAGGAGCAATCCCACGCCTTCATGCTTTACATGTCTGGCAATTAATTATCTACCATCTCACGTTTTAAAGCTTCTTTTGAAATGTCTCAGTTTTCCTTTCCTCCTTCCACTTTTGCCTTCATCCTGGTTTAGCATTCAACTAACTCAACCAGGGAGAGAGGAGGGGAAGAATACACTCAGGCAAAATGAGACTGCTGCACCCTTTTTCAATCTTGTGCATTCTTCCTCTTTAAAACATTTGCTATCTTGAACATATTCTAATGTCGTCTGGCCATGCGTGTGTCTGTTTTGAAATGTTGGAGGGTACCTCATTCAAAAAATATATTTTCTGTGATGTGTTTTAAAGCTTTGTGACATGTATTTTCATATACATGGTTTGCTATTCCTCCTCTCATTTTGCATAGTAAAATCCAAATTCAGAATTTTAAAAGAAAACCCTTCCTTATCAGATATTTCCAGCTTGCGTCTTCTATAATCTTAGATTCTGTTTAGATACCAGCATCAAAGCACAAA
This sequence comes from Anolis apletophallus, assembly GCA_030556195.1. Classification (NCBI taxonomy): domain Eukaryota; kingdom Metazoa; phylum Chordata; class Lepidosauria; order Squamata; family Anolidae; genus Anolis; species Anolis apletophallus. Next base: position 30,174,526 of record JARBWK010000006.1, on the reverse strand, counting down.
CTAGTTGTGCATGCATCATTTTCCATCCATTTGTTGCCAGATGGAGTCCAAATTGGAAATTCTTTTATTCCATTTGCTAAGAAACCTCAGGGACAAACAGGGATTTTTGTATATTCTAGGCAAATACGAGTAGATGAGTACTACAGGAAAAACTTCTGTGAACGACTTTGTACCACTCAAGAATCCAGGGCCTGCAACCAACATATGTGTCCAGTCAACTGCCAAATTGGAGACTTTGGTCCCTGGTCAGAATGTGACCCATGCATTAAGAAACAAGTAAGTGCAAAGGAGTGAATTAGGATGTATATAAATAAATAAAACAGCAGGATGAAATAGAAAGGAACATTTGCATATTCTATGGACTGGTGAGCAGGGCCTGGAAACTTTCTTTAAGGACTGTAATTACCAGGACTCCCATCTAGATGCACTACTAGCCATATATACATCCCCCAATGTGCTGATGAAATGGGGTTGCAAACAGGGGCGGTCTAAGGTAATTTTAAATGGTAGGCGAACATTATTTTGCCCCCCCCACAAAACATTATTTTGCCGCCCCCCATGTAAATCAAATATACAATTATAATATCACAATACCATTAATAGTATTATATTGTATCAATGTATATACAATATATTATACCATACTCATACTATATTATATCATAATTATATTATACCACATTACAATATAATTATATTATAATATATTGACATTATAATATAATGTAACATTCTATTATATTATTATTATAAAATAATAACATTATTTATTTAAATAAACTTATCCTCTACTAAATACTTTCATTACTCCTATAAAACTCAAATAACCCAAAATAAAGTAAAATAAAATATTATATATTACTATTTTGTACAATACCACTATACTGCAATATTGTTTGTAATATTACATGTAATATAAAATATATCATCATTCTATTGTTATATTGTATTTGTATTATATTGTATGACAATATTAAGCAGAACTGTATAATAATCAACAAGAAATGCAATGTAAATGCATCAAAATCAGAATATATTACCTATCACCCGACTCATAATTCATAGGAGTCTCCCATAAGTCCAAAATTAAGATCCCAATGTAAATGTAAATAGAAAAACAGCCAAAATGTTCAAATGAGGTCGAATACGGGCAGCGTGGCCTGGGCAAACTTGGGCCCTCCCTCCCTCCCTCCTTCTAAGTGTTTTGGCCTCCAACTCCCACAACTCCTCATAGCCTCAGGCCCCTCAGGTCTAGACAGAAATAGAGCCGAAGAAAGGAAGGAGGGAGAGAAGAGGTCACAGAGGAAGAGGAGGAGGAAAGCCCTTCATTCATTCCTTCACTTACACTTCCTTCACTGATTCTTTTCTCCTTCCCTGCAAATGCGCGCGCTCGCGGTGAAAGCAAAGGGAGAGGGGAAGCACTCCCTGCCTGCCCGATAGGGAGTGCTTTGCTTACAGGCTTCTGCACAAGGGAGCTACTGGGCATGCGCAGAGGTTTTCGCGCATGTGCAGTTGCTCCTGCGCTCAACTTCAGCTCCAGAGCAACTGTGCCTGTGTGAAAACCTCCGCGCGTGCCCAGAAGCGGCGTCGGAGCGCACAAGGCCGGGGTCAAAAAGCAGGCAGCTGCAGCACTGTCTGAGGAACATCAGCAGGGCCAGGATGGCGCCCCATGCGGCCAGGATGGTGCCCCCTTCCCAGATGGTGCCCTAGGCGGCCGCCTACTTGGCCTATCTTGTAGGACCGCCCCTGGTTGCAAATGCTGTGCCACTAAGCACTGATGTGTATAGATACTCGTAATGTCGAGACCAGACGCCTTAAAGGGCCAGACCAAGAGGTGGATCCAAAATAGAGTTTATTACAGTCTTATCAAAAAACTCAAAAAACACTTCAATTCAGTGCAAAATGTTCTTTCAAACACCAAATAAGCAGCAAAACAAACAAACTGCCACTTGCAGGTAAAACACACTCTTTTAGAAATTTGTTTTAAAATATGTATTTTACTGAATGTTTTTATGATGATATGGTTTTAATTATGATGTGCAATGGATACACATGAAAATCAAGGCAAAATAGTATCTGTATTAGAGAATCTCCAAATCAAAGTAAAGGTCAACACTCAAACAATATCTGAGATGAGCATAAGAGTTATATAGAATACTATAACATCAAGGTACTAAATGGTTATATTACAACTCAAACAGTAGGATGCAGTTCAAATTCAGTGTTACATCACACTTATAATGAAACTCATCTACAAACTGAATGGTGAAGTTCAGAATCGATGTGCTGGTATTTGTAATCCGCGAGTCGTTACGTGAAAATAAATTTGTAATCTGCACGTCGTTACGTGAAATAAGTGTTCGAGGGTCGTCTATGGCCAAATTTATTTTCATGTAATGACGTGCGGATCACACATTTATTTACACGTAACAACGTGCGGATTACATTCAGTTTGTAGATTCTCTAATACAGATACTATTTTGCCTTGATTTTCATGTGTATCCATTGCTGTGTTTAGCAACCACGCCCTGTTTGATTTTTAATTATGATGTGCCCTGCCTCGAGCCATGAGGAGAGGAAGGTAAAGAAATGTATTATTATTTTACTGACACAAAAACACAGTATGTCACAGAAAATGAGATATATATGCTGGATTTCGTATCACAAAATCACAAGTCAAAAACTTCCCAAGCATCTAGGATTATGTGATGTATTTTTGAATGATGCGCACAGATCCAAGTAAGGTGGCCTTTTGCAGTTGACAGATCATGATTTTGTCAATGTTTATTGTTTTCAAATGCCAGCTGAGATCTTTTGGCACAGCACCCAGTGTGCCAATTATCACTGGGACTACCTTTACTGGTTTATGCCAGAGCCTTTGCAGTTTGATTTTGAGGTCCTGATAACGGCTGAGTTTTTCCTGTTTTTTTTGTCAATTTGGCTGTCACTTGGTATGGTGACATCAATAATCCAAACATTTTTCTTTTCTACAATCATGATGTCTAGTGCATTGTGTTCCAAAACTTTGTCAGTCTGGATTCAAAAGTCCCACAGTATTTTTGCGTGTTCATTTTCCAATACCTTTGCAGGTTTATGATCCCACCATTGTTGTTGTTGTTGTTGTTGTTGTTATATTTTGTCATACGTGGATAAATGAAACTATTGATACCAGTCCCACAGAGACATGTGTTGTACAGTATTAAGTTATAATTTAAATTTATGCTACATCACTATACTAAGCACCTTGCTGCAATGAGGATGAAAAGTCTTATTCATAATTTAACATATCTACCCATTCCTGCTTTGTTCTTGGGAGAGAAGGAAACAGCTGCAAGAATTTTTTGAAAACACCGTATGACATCAATTCATACACTGAAGGGGAATGAGTGAAAGAACAATCTCGTATGATTTCTTTTTTTTCTACCTATCAGTTTCGCACCAGATCCTTGCTCCAACCGTCTCAGTTTGGAGGGCGATCTTGCAATGAGCAGCTGGTAGACTCCCGAAGGTGTTTCCCCACCAAACTTTGCAACATAGAGGAAGTCGACTGTGGGAATAAGTTCCAGTGTGATAATGGTAACTTGTGTTTATCACTTTTAACTCATTTTGATTTAGAAGCATTGTCAAAAGCCACATGGCATCCATTTAAGGGAAGGATGGGACATAAAGCAGAGAGAGACAGAGACAGATATAGCCAGACACACAGAGAGACAAATTGATAGACTGATTATTGGAAAACTACACTCAGCAATGGTGTCGTGAATCCATATCTGAACCGTGCAAGACACAAGAACACCTCCATGCCATGAACTCAGTAACCAAAGGCAAGCCAGTGAAAATATCAAGAGGCCCTGTGTGGGAGGTAGCCCTGACAACTAACTGTTTAGGACTGGAATGCCTGAACAGAGGAACTTTCTGGATTTGAGGGGGTGAGGTTTTGGTATTGAAACTGAGAAGTTGCCCGCGTTTTCTTTTATTCGTAACTTTGCTGTATAATAGTAATTTAGCATTAAAGAAATTTCCAAGATTTCCTTGTGAGTTGAATTTAATTGCTACCTAGTTACTGCAATCATCAAAAATGGTCTGAGATAGCATTTTGGTTGGCAATTACACTAAATGGTCAATTGAAGGAGCAAATGATTGAACATAATACTTCATATTCAATACTGCTTAGTGCTTTAGTTTGAACTGCATATTTTCCATTGCAAGTGTTATTTATTCAAGAGGGGACTGGTGTTATGTCTGACCACCACAGTTTATTCAAATAATTCTCCCCTTATAAATAATCTGCTCCACAGCTATCTTGCCCTATTTTTCTCTTTACTATTTTAATCTGTGTTACGAACGATTTTAATGTTATTTTATTGATTGTTGTATTCTTATAGTTTTTATGTAATTGATTATGTTGTTGTTCCTGTTTTGGATTTATTTATTGTATTGTGTTGTTGGGCTTGGCCTCATGTAAGCTGCCCTGAGTCCCCATTGGGGAGATGGTGGCAGGGTACAAATAAAGATTATTATTATTATTTAAAAGTTACCTTCAGTTTCATTTTTCCTTCGCTTACTCCTAAGAATTTCCCATAAAGGATTTGACCAAGCTTGAAATTACAGCTTCATAATTGCCAACTTTGATTTCCATAGATAGCCCCCCTGCCATTTCTTTGTGTGACCAGGGCACACAACTCCATCATTTTGGTACAGTTGGCAAGAGTATGAAACATTAACTCCACCTTCTCATTGACAAGTTTACCTTTCTATAGTTCCAGTTTTTCTTACTCAGCTGTCCCTTTGTTTGTCTTATCCACTAACCTCTATCAGTGTTGACCAAAGAGTTGTGCTTAAGGTTATGTTGCTATAGAATAGCTTTCAAGGAATCCCTAGGTTTTCCAGTGCAATTCTGTGGTCCACTTCCAGTAAAAGTTGGTCGGTAAGAAAAACGACAGGGACACTTGAGTAAGAAGAATCATGTTGGAGGACCTAGAGATTCCTAGGTTTTTTTTTTAAAAAGTTTATATTTATTCATGGCTTTTCAACTTTCAAGGAGGCTCTGTGTCTCTAATCCCAGTAAATGTGAAAGGCTGACCACATTCACTTCTCATGGTGTGGAGACATAAACATCTTTCTATTTCCATGGAATTAAATACAATGTTTTTTGAAGGACTGCACACCTGTTAGGGTAGGTGGATTGCTTGGTTGTTTTTTTTCTAACATGACTTTCAACTCTGAAACATTCCCATGAAGGTGATGTTTTTTCCTTCCCCACAGGCCGCTGCATCAGGCAAAATTTGGAGTGCAATGGAGAAAATGACTGTGAGGATAATTCAGATGAAAGAAACTGTCATCGTGTACGGCCAGTGTGCAACAGAAGACATGAAAGCCTTCCTAGTGTTGCATTAATGGGCCATGGGTAAGAGATTCTTGGATGCCTTGGATATCTACAATCATCGGTTCTTCTAAAGGGAGTTTCCCTACCCAAAAGCTACACCACTGCAAAAGTGGAAAAGCCACAAATTATTTTTAAAACACTCTTTTTTAACCTGAAAAGAATCTCTGGGTCCTCCAGAAGTTGACCATAGAATTTCTCTGGAGGAAGTTTTTTTCAAGGAATCTTTATATAATTCATGGTGATTGTATGGTTAACCTCTGTTATAGAGTCATGCTGGAGGACTTAAAGATTGCAAGAGATAACATATCAATCCAATTTGCAAATAATCAAATCCACAAATGTGAAATCCATAAAAGAGGTGGATTGAGTATAGTGCCTTGCATCTTTAACCTGTGACCAATATGGCAGGCTTTGTGAGCTCCACCAAAATCTGGAGATCCAATTTTAGACACCACTGGTCAAATGAAAGAGAGGAGCATCAGCCTTCTCCCCTTGGTTTTCCATAGTGATTGGAGATAATGGAAAAATCTTGACAATCTTGTTATAATTCTTTTAACTTGATCAGAAGTCTTAACTCAGAACTGTAGTCTCATTTTTAAAATCTTATTGGAATGAGCATCTTGGCCACTCTTAACCATGGTTAACTGCTGAACCAAGGATCTGCTTAACTGAAAGTGGAAGGAGCTATGGAAATGTAGACACTATCCTTGAGATTGAAGTCTGTGGCTAAGAGAAAACATGTATTGGCTCTGTACCCTTCCTGTGAGAGGATGGGAAAGGGCAAAGAGGGAAGCAAAAGGATCTGTAGTGGAAACAGTGGAAACTGAAAACATATATTAAAAGGAACAGGGTTGTTTTTTTTTATTTAAAAAAGTTGACTTGCTAGTTAACATTTCAACCTGAAAAACAGGTCTCATTGACATCCAGTGGGTGCTTATGCTAAGTAAATATCCTCATATGTGTTTGCTTTATTTATTCTTGAGTGAATTTATTTGGCAGGTTCAGGTGAGGGCAAAAAGCTTGTCATACTAAAGAACTGGATTTTGGTATTGTTTTGGGCAGGTTGGACTGAAAAAAATTTTCTTTTAGTTTTCACCTTCTGGCAGGAGAGAGCCGAGGAGAAATCCTCAGTAGCTCATTCTATGGAGGTAAATGCACCCTTGTCAAGAGTAACGACACACGAAAAGTATTCCGGGTTCCTGCAAACGTGGAGGCTGTCAGCTTTCAGGTAGGGCTCCAAGATATTAAGCACTGTGTCTTGGAGTCAACCGTTTCACTTTTTTAGTTTCTTGGCAGTCTTTGAATTCTTGAACACTTTGAAATGTAAATGAAGATTGCATTATATCATGCTAGATGTTGCTTGTCGTGTAAGAATAAATCTTGCTGAGAAAACCCTATGATAGTGTCTACACTACTACTAGTGTCTACACTAATGGGGGGAAAATTGTACTCACTCTGAATCCAGTGCTGGTAGTCTTCATGACACACAACAGAACGGTCAGAATGGGATATCAACATTTTGCCCATCACCCATCTTTGCTCTGTTGTAAGCAAAGTCAGGGGATTCTCTGGAGTTTGCAGAAAACATCAGAATCTTTGAGGCCACCTGGTCAACTGGGTTGGGTCTGTTTTGGTACAATCTAGTGTTCGGACACTCCACCACCATCACCTTTTATCTGCACTGAACCGTGCAGGGAAGGGGAGGTGTCACATCTTTGTCATCACCATAGTTTCTCATTGATCATGAAGCTCCCTACAAGTGGCTGATTATTGCCTATCATATCTGCTGTGGCCAGAAAGGGGTATTCATCAGCAAGAAGGAAAGGGTTGGTCTACAACCTCCTTGTGGATCATTTAGGTTCTTTGTTATGACATCAAAAGATGAAACAGTTGATAGCCAAGCGCTCACAAGCTGGCAAGGAATGATAATGGTGATCAGCAAGGAGATTGGTTGGGACATCTGGACCTACGGCCATGGTTTTAGTTGGTCCTTATTAGATCCAGGGTAGGTGCTGAGCACAAATGACCTGAATTAACATACCTTAGGTAGATACGGCCTCGGGTTCAACAGGAAACAACTTAAAGGCACAGAACAACAGTAAAAGCTCAGATTTTATTTCTTTACAGGTGGAGAATGAAGAAGATGAGGTGGCATCTGATTTTTACAGTGATTTAATCCCCTTAGATTCTGCTTCTTCTAGACAAAGTTCTTCTTCTGGCTCAGGCAAAAGTTCTTCTGGAATCCCACTGCTGTTCTCCAAAAAGACAAAAGTCAGGGTCACTTCTTCAACTTCCTTCAAAGAGGCTGTACAAGCTTCATATAAAAAGGTATTCACATTTCTGCACTGCCTCTTTGACCCTATCCTTTGAATCCAACTTCAGGCTCAAAGAGTGACAGATCAGGAAAGGCTACACTTCATTATTCAGCAGACATGCACAAAAAAGTATTTGTGCTGCATCTCTTGCATTGTGAGAAAGTTGGAAATGCTAGCATAGCCATGAGACATCTGTCAGACCATATTGCTTGAAAATTAATATGAGGCTATTCTGTTCTATTCAGGCCAGGTGGGAGGCAGATACATTGTTTACATTGTAAGAATCTTGAGATCTGTTTTGAAAGACTTCTTTTAGCAATGGAAGATTTTTCAAATGCAATGAAGCCACTGGACTACCGACCAAGTAAATCCAACCCCTTTTTCTTTGCTAATTGTTGATAAAGCCGCTAGCAAATCAGTAGACAATTGGCACAGTCAAAATGAATAATTTTACAAAATTCTACAATTGTATAATTCTAGAGTTTATATATTCTGGAAATTCAGCTTGATGGATAATGTTCTTATCAGCAATAAATCAGTGGCTGTGTTATTATGACAATATTGCTGTTATGAATGTTGCTTTTGAAGACACCCAGATGCTTCAAATGATCCAGAATGAAGCAAACAGATTTTTATTTGATATTTTGTAGATCACATATATTTTGCATCTGGGACTAGCTGTTTGTTTTTAGAGTTAGTACAAAATGCTATTTCTAGTATTTAAAGACCAAGATAGTTTGGCTCCAGCCCAGCCAGCTTGGCCAACAACCAGAATTTCTGGGAACAGAAATGCAAATACATAGAGGATCATATAAGGGGCACACTGAACCTCCTGATTATCAAAAGCATGACAGGTAAATTATTGCAATACTTAGGAGGCCAGCACATTGATGTCCCAAATACAGGTAATGATGGGGATATACAGTATGTGGGCAATGAGGTGAATCCGTGAGGCAGTGGGGGAAACCGTTGCTCCACGTCTCACATCACTCACATCATCATTTTCTCAATCATATAAAGGAAAGCTAAGCTTCTATCTGCGCTGGCCCTGTTCCTAGGCCCCTTCTACACAGCTGAATAAAATCCCACATTATCTGCTTTGAACTGGAATATATGGCAGTGTGGACTCAGATAACCCAGTTCAAAGTAGATATTGTGGGATTTTCTGCCTTGATATTCTGGGTTATATGGCTGTGTGGAAGGACCCTAAGTAATGAGAACACTCCCCCCTGGCTCCACCCTGGAAGCATCCTAGGATGGAGCAAGAAGTCAATGTGATGAGGTACTTAGTAATATCGAGAGTAGACTTACTGAAATCACTGAGACAATTTAGTCATGAATCCCAACCCAGTGGTTTTAATTTTATCATTGTGGAATATTTGCACATTCTTTCTAGTGGATGAATGGATTTAAATTCTAAATGAATATTTAATTTTTAATACTGGAGAGAATGGGCACTATGATGTACAATATTTGGTTTTAAAATAAGTGTGACAGCATTTGTCTAACAAAAGGCTAAAATCTCTCAACTGAAATAAATCTGAACAGTGTGCAGTATAGAGATAAGCTTTTTCTTCATAAGAGCAATACATTCCTTATGGAAACAAAACCAGACCTCAAAAATTCTAATACAGAAAAGATTTCATGAGAAAGAAATACTTGGTAGTGTCTTGAGAGGAGGGAGGCTCCTATTTATAAACAGAAGCACAGCGGTGAGGGGCACATTTTGGTGAGAATTATTTCAAATTGCATTTAAATAAATTATATCAATTAAGAATCAAGTTAAGGATCTCATTAACAAATTCCTTGGCATGGGATTTACTAATGTCCATTAATTCTGCTGGCTGCAAATTGAAAGGAGAGCAATTACTCAGTTTGTTTTTCTCATATTTAAATAGATACGTTTTAAATAGTTTTTAATTCTTTAGTTGTATTTTATCTTTTGTATATTTATCTGTGAAAATTTTACCTTATAAGCAACTTCAAGTGTAAGACTGGGAAACCGGTGGCACATAAAGAGAATGGGGAGGAGAAGGAGGGGAAAGAGAAAAAGAAGAAAACCCCTAAGAGCAGGGGCCTAACAATTAATCAATACTTTCTCTAATAGAGAGTAATGAAAACTGATCCTTACTTCCTCTAATAGTAAAGGGTTGCAAATAAGTCAAGAACTAAAGCCAAAAATATAAAAGAATGCTTGAAGGAATTGAAGTACAAGGAAAATATCTTTTTAACATTGTAATGATGCATAGCCACATGCATCCCAGTTTTCATCTTCAAAATATTGGAAAGTATGGTGTTAGAGTGGGAAAAAGTTGCCAGACTTGGAGTAGGCACCTGCCTCTTGCTGTAGGCACCTCACTTTGACTGATCTTAAACCTGATCTGGCAGCTCCTAGTAGCACAGTGGGTTAAAACCCTGAGCTGCTGAACTTGCTGACCAAAAGTTTGGTGGTTCGAATTTGGGGAGCGGGGTGAGCTCCTGCTGTTAGCCCCAGCTTTTGACAACCTAGCAGTTCAAAAACATGCAAATGTGAGTAGATCAATAGGTACCGCTTCTGCAGGAAGGTAACAGCACCATGCAGTCATGCTGGCCACATGACCTTGGGGGTGTCTATGAACAATGCTGGCAATTCAATTTAGAAATGGAGATGAGCACCATCCCCTGAGTCAGACACAACTAGAGTTAATATCAGAGGAAACCTTTACCTTCACTAAACCTGATCTAAACATCAATTTCACGTACAAAAGACACTCCTGTTGGCTTTTGTACATGGAATGGAGTGGAGACTGTCATGTCATTTGGCTCAGGCAACATGTTGTCTTGGACTAACTCTGCCATGGTTGGAAGATTCTTTCTTCATGTTAAATTATCTTTGAAGGTAATGAGGATAAAATGAGTGGAAGGAAACAATGTGCTCTGCTCTGCATGGCTTTGGAAAACATGGAATGAAAATGCAAGTATATCCACATATGTGAATAGACAGCCTTTTCATGTTACACAGTCATGGCCCTATGATTCAGTTCTAGCTAACATGGTTCCATCTTTTTTTTTTTTTTTTTTTTTTTAAAGATTTTTATTGGTTAAAAGTCACATGAAACATGGGGTATGGGGGTGGGAAAGGTCAGGGGGGGTGGGAGGTGGGGGCAATCAGGGATAATTAGGGAAGGGGTTACATAACAGGGGGTTAACAATGACAACAAGTTAAAAACAAAACAAACAAACGGTTGACTTCACCAGGTGGCATCGCACTTTTTCTAATATAATTGAGGAGCCTGATTTCTCAGAGCATTGTGATCCTATACCCTATATCCAAAAACTTTTCAAGTCAATCTTTTTCTTATCTTTTACATATTTTACCAACGGATGCCAAGTGTCCTTAAATTGATTGATTGTTCCCGACCTTAAATGGTTCCATCTTATGCAATCTTACAGTAGGAGTTTAAGAAGGAATATTTACAATTCTCATCCAAAAAGCTGCAGTTCCTTCACTAAATCACAAACCCCACCATTTCATTGGAAGTTGGCACCAAAATTAAAGTGTAATCATAATATTGCCACTGTGTAGCATGGAATAATCCCAGATGTAAGTGTTCTACCATGAGGAAGTTTTCATCATATTTTATTTTACTTTTCTTCCCTTTAGAACTCCAACTTTATGAGGATCCATAAGGTGGTTGCAGTATCAAACTTCACAATGAAGCAGACCGATTTGCAACTGTCTGGTGTCTTCTTGAAGGCCCTCAACAGCCTGCCTCTGGAGTACAACTATGCCCTTTACAGACAGATATTTGATGACTTTGGGACTCATTACTATGCATCTGGTTCCATGGGTGGCACATATGACCTCCTCTATCAATACAGTGCTGAAGAACTGAAAAACTCAGGTATAGTCAGTAGTGAGTGAACGTAGCTCATTTCGTTTTCATTTTTAACAGATAGCATATTAACAATCCTGTCGAGAAAAGGAAAGCCTGAAACTTTAGTATCTATTTTCCCCTAAAACCTTATCAAGTTAGCTAATAAGATATAATGTGTCTAAGTGTTAGAAAAACAGAGAAATGGAAGCTTAGATTTCTTGTGGGAAACCCAATTATTTGTTTCTTCCTTGGAAACTCACCAGGGACTGGCAGTTGAGGGCTTTTGGATCAACAGGGCCAGAAGAGTAACAATGTTACAGACTGTTATGAAAATGACTCCTTCTTTTGCTTAGGTTTGACAGAGGAAGAAATGAATGAATGCGTCCGAACAGAAACAACTAGACGTGTCTTTTTTCGAAAGAGAAAGAAAGTGAATACAAAATGCACCAACAATAAAATGACTGTTCGGCATGAAGGTGACTATAAAGGGAAACATACTGCATTGTTTCATACTGTTTATTGGGATGATTACAATGGCTTTCAGTATTGTGGGGATTTGAATGGCTTTACTATATTGTTTGATTTAATTTGTTTAGACAATGCTTGTTAGCTATTTTGTGCAGTATTTTATTTTAGCTGAAAGAGGGAATAAAAATGAATTAAGTATAATAATGCTGTTATTTTCAATATTCAAGGGGTTTGCCAGTAATTATCTCATGATTTCTAGAGAGGTGTTCACCCAGGGGTTTCTTTTTGAAGTGGCTTTTATTCATAGTTTTTCTACTTTCAAAGGGAAATTCCAATGCATGTAATGGTCAACTGTATATCCAATACAACATTGGGCCAGGCTTTAGCACAGCTGGTAAATCACCAGCAATGATAAGATCTACCAACCGAAAGGTTGCCAGTTGAAGCCCCGGGTTGGCATGAGCACCCAACTATCAGCCCAGCTCAACATTTACCTAAGTAGTTCAAAAACAGCTTGAGCTATTAGTAGAGAAATTAGGTACCATTAAAACAAGTGAGGGAGGTATTTTACAGCACCATAAAGAAAATGATCAGAAAAATGCCCAGCGCAGAAAAGGAAGGAGAAAGTCCTGATGGCTCTTCGGTTGGAGCAACAGCACCCCCCCCCCATGGCTGGATTCAAGCACAACCTCCAAGGTGCAAAAAAAATCCTAGTTGTTGACACAAAATACCTCCTTTCTGTTCTGTCTGTCTCTGTCTTGTCTGTCCAAAACGGCACTGAATGTTTGCTGTCTATGTGTACCATGATCCGCCCTGAGTCCCCTTGGGGAGATAGAGCAGAATATAAATAAAGTGTTATTTTTATATTATATTATAACATTGGTACAGTAGGTGCCAAAATTAAAATTAATCCTTTTTCTCCCACAACAGTCCTGAGAAAAATCCCTCCTCTAAAGCTCCAATTTGCAACCTGCTTTAGTACATCTAACAAAGTGGATTAAAATCCACAAAATCACATGCTGAAATAAATCAGTTTTAGATATTATGCTAGATTTCTCTTTCCCCTCCTTTTTTTTCTTTTTAACATTCATGGCTAAGTTAAATCCTGTTGATGTTGGTGGCTTTCTCTAATTACAAGTAAGTCCAGATTGTCCCTAATTCACCTAGACCTCCCTCTTATGTCTAAGTGATCCTTCTCTACCAAATCACAGAGAATAGAAAAGAAGTTTCAGAAGTGTTGGAATCTCATTTTACTATTGATGTCTAATCACAGAATATATTTTCAAATCAATGCTCACTCTTTCAGGAACAATGAAAATGAAAAGAGAAGAAAGCCAAGATTCTTGGAATGATAAACTGCACCTAATATCAAACTCTGCATATGAACAGTGCTCTTCTCAAATGATAGAATACACTCAGCCTAGAGAACAACACTTTCTCAGAGGTCAAACTTCTGATTTCTCAAAGTAATATTTTAAAAAGAAACATAGGACTCCAGTCAAAAGTAGAAGTAGTGTATGAGCTTTGACTCTTTCAGAATATTGGAGATAAAGCCCACACAGTTTAGCAAAATGATAAGAATGACAACAAAGCACATATATTTGCTATTTTTCAGGCATCCCTCTGTCCATCATATTCTGTCTTGGTTATGAATGGATGCTGTGAATACATTTATGTATGTACTGGCCAAATTATTAAAATATAACTTCTAAATTTCTCCTAGGTTCATTTTTGCAGTCATCTGAAAAATCTGTATCATTAGTAAAAGGTGGGAGGTCAGAATATGCTGCAGCTCTTGCCTGGGAGAAGACTGGAGCTTTCCCTGAGCACATTGCATATACGAATTGGCTGGAATCAACCAAAGAAAATCCAGTCATCATTGACTTTGAGGTAGGAAAGCAAAAAGAAGAAACAATGAAATTTTTTGTTGGTTCTTTCCATGAAGATATTGCTTCCCTTATCCTGTTTTCAATTAGAAGGGTATCTGCTAGCCTTTGAATGAATGAAATTCAACAAATTGTTCCTTCCTGCCTAGAAACCTAGGGTGCAGCCGCACTGTGGAATTCATGCAGTTTTTCACCACTTCATAATTTTATAAGATCTTTAGCCTTCTCTGCCAAAGAGTGCTGTTGCCTCAACAAACTACAAGTCCAAAGCCTGTGACTTGTGCTGTGTTGAGCTGTCGAGGGAAGTGGGTATGTATAGCCCACAGAAATGAAGATCAATGGCCCAGGGATGTTTAAATATCTGATAGTTTGCGTACAAGGGAAATTGAGCCAACTTTTTTTTACTGAGCCAGAAGTTGGGATCAAAATCAATAGATTCAAATTAAAAGAAAAAGTGATATTAGATAATTATTGGAATATATTAGAAATAAACACCACAGAGTGTTCTCAAACAGTAAGAGCTATTTTTCTGTGGAGCAACCCACTTCATAAAATGATGGTCTCTCCTTCATTGAAAGGCTTTAAACATATGTTGGACAGTCATATATCAGCATTACAGGAGGAGCCCCTGGTGGTGCAATGGGTTAACCCTGTGTGCCGGCAGTACTGAAGACCGACAGGTTGGAGGTTTGAATCAGGAGACAGCGTGGATGAGCTCCCTTTGTCAGCTCCAACTCCCCATGCAGGGACATGGGAGAAGCCTCCCACAAGGATGGTAAAACATCAAAGCATTGGGGAGTCCCCTGGGCAACGTCCTTGCAGACGGCCAATTCTCTCACACCAGACGTGACTTGCAGTTTCTCAAGTCACTTCTGATACACAAAAAAGCATTCCTGGATTTCAGAATGCCAGAAGATTAGTCTAGTGTTTTGGACTTTAATTCCAGGAGTCCCGGTTATCTTGACTTACAGAAATTCTGGGCGCTGAAGTCCAAAACATAAGGAAGATCAAAGTTTGAGATTCACTGCTTTAGTAGGTTGAGGATGTAGCTCTATTCCTTGATCTTCAGATGAGGCAGCTTCTGCGATATCTGAAAATGTTTAATGTAGAATAATGTTGAGAATGCAACATTTGGTTGTTTAATTTACACATGGAAAAATTGTGTTTGGTATTACTGCATAAAATCCATATATACATAAAGTGATTGCCAAATGAATTTTATTAAAATGAGAAAGGAGGAGAAGGGAGAGAGAGAGAGAGAGAGAGAGAGAGAGAGAGAGAGAATGAAAGCAAACAGGAGGAAAATATATTATGTTATCAGTCAAGTATATTGCCTTCCTTTAGCTTCCATCTATTTGTACTGTGAAGAAAATGCAAAGTTGCTTTCATAAATTTAAATTTTGTTGAGTTTTTCTTTAGCTTTAAAAAAAATACAAACTGCTACATTTTAAAATAGGTTAATAAAGAAATAGCATATTTTATCAAACAAATCATTCCTGTTCATGATTTAAGTGAACTTGCTGATGTAGCTGAAATAGCACCATCAGTCCTTGAGATGGATGTATCAGCAAACTTGGAGATTATGTCACCTTTATAGAAAGAAGCTTTAAAATGAAGAGAGAAACAGATGCTATACAATTGTGTTGTCTGCATGGAATAGTAATGGTTGCAGTCCTAATCGCCTCCTATCCCATGGCTTTTTAGCTGGGTTTCATTTTGGATTTGGTGAAGAACTTTCCATGTGCAGTAACCAAGCGGCGTAATCTCAGAAGAGCTCTTATTGAATACATGGAACGATTTGATCCTTGCCGATGCAAGCCTTGCCCCAACAATGGCAGGCCTGTGCTGTCTGGAACTGAATGCCTCTGTGTGTGCCAGGCTGGGACTTATGGAGATAACTGTGAGCTAAGAGCACCGGACTACAACTCTGGTATACTTTATTTTCTTTTGTTTCTTTTGTTTCTACTTATTGAATTTATATCTAATCTATTATTGGTATCATCATCACTATCATTAATTCATATATATTCTGCCTGTTCTCCAATATTGGGACCCACAGAGCCTTTAAAAAGTTAAACAAGTATGATTAGGAGCAGTTACGAAAAGAGGTACAATGCAACTATTAAAATAAAATATAATATAATATATAGAGAGAATTACCGTCCATTCACATTAAAAGACAATAAGTAAAATTCAACAGAACAATACACCTAAAACTGCACATCTATGGTTAATTCCTTCAAAGGAAATGTTTCACTTATTAATGGAATGGAAACAAGAAGGAAGCTAGGGCTTGTTTATACTAGCGAAACTACTCATGTGAATGGACTGTTGACTTTTGACACTTGACTTCATCACACTTAAAATTCAGTTTCTGCCTCCTGCAGAATTCTGGTCTCCACATTACAGTGATTGCTGGTGGGTATCACAATGTTTTGTTTGGGGGGGGGGTGAGTTTGTTTGTGTTGTTGTTGCTTTAAACCAACTTTGCTTCATTTGGGCCAACATTCACAAATACTCTAAAAAAGGGGGTGTCAAACTCATTTTCACCAAGGGCTCTTCAGCCTCATGGTTGCCTTCAAAGAGCCATTTGTAATTGTAAGACTGTATAAATGTAACTATGGACCTCATTACACTAGGGTACTTACTCACTTTAAATTCCGTGGCTGCTTCCTGCAGAATTTTGCCGTTTGTACTTTAGTGAGGCCCAGGATCTCTTTGACTGCATAGGGCAGCCACATGATTAAACGTAGATAGATGTTTTGGTGGGATGAGGTCCTATGTTACCTTGGCAAAGAAAGCCTTGTGGGCCACACAAAATTACATGATGGGTCAAGGATTTGGCCTGTGGACCTTTCATTTGACATGTGTGCTCTGAAGTATTCCATAGCTTCAGGGTGGTCTGGACAGAGGGATTTTGGGTATAATTCAGCAGCCCAATTCACTGTCCAGAATGAGCACCAGCACCATCACCATTTCCCTACATTCATGAGTGCAAGCAAAAGGGAGAGATATTGTTTTACTGCCACTGCTGCTCCTAGCTATCCACAGAGCACCATCCAAGCTCCTGGCCCTCATGATCCCCCTGCTTCTTGTTGGTCATGCAAGCATTCAATTTCAGCATCAGCAGAGGCACCAATGACACTTAGGAGCTTGGACAGAACTTTGTAGTTGGCTAGGATTGGCAGTGACAAGGGGGAAGTCGATGCTCTCCCAGGCCATTTAGACAATGGCTCCAGATTTTGCTTGAGACATGAACTCTACTCTCCTTAGGGAGTGAGGTGCATGTTCAGGAAGAGCCACACAAACACACACAAATCCCCTGTGTCCTCATCAAAAGTGCTGATGATGGGTGGCAAGACAAAGCTCTCATCCAAAGATTTTGAAACTTTGGAAATCTCATGTAAGCCTGTCAGATAATCTGAAGCCAAACCGAATAGAGCAGTGGTTCTCAACCTGGGGGTCGCGACCCCCAGAGGGGTCGCCAGGTCATTTCTGAGGGGTCGTGAGGCCACTTCCCTTGGCCCCGCCCCCTCCACTTCCTCAAAAGGGCTGTCGTCCCCCTCTGCCAGCCAAACAGCCAGCCTGGGTCAGCTCCGCTCTTCTTCTCACAAGGTGGCGGGAATTGAGAGGAGGCGCTTGCAGGCAAAAGCGCCTTGGGGACACTCCGCTTGCCAACTGCCTTGTCTTGAAGGCAGAAGGGGCTGCTTCTCCTGCCGCCTGCCTCGGCCCAGCCTGGCCTTCTCCAGCCATCGGGACGGGGCCTCGCCTTGTCCCGATGGCTGGAGAGAGGCGAGGGGCGCCGGGCAAAGCACCTTTGGGCCGCTTCTCCGCCGCCTCCCTGGGCCCAGCCTGGCCTACTCCAGCCATCGGGACGGGCCTCGCCTCGTCCGATGGCTGGAGAAGGCGAGGGGCGCCGGGCAAGCACCTTTGGGGCCGCTTCTCCCACCCCTCCCTGGGCCCAGCCTGGCCTACTCCAGCCATCAGGACAGGGCCTCGCCTTGTCCCGATGGCTAGCGAAAGCGCGGGGGGGGGGGGGGGCGAAGCACCTTTGGGGCTGCTTCGCCAGCCGCCTCCTTGGTCTCCTGCTCACTCCTTCCTCGCTCAAGGCCTGGCAGAGCAACCCCAGGGCCTCTTCCGAGCCTTGCGCCAGGGCGGTGGAGCAGGAGGGGCTTCTCCGTCTGTGTTGCCACACTGCTGGTGCTTTACGCAGCAATTGTGCCTGGGCAAGGCACCAGCAGAGCGGCCTCCTCCTGCTCCTCTGTCCTGACTCAAGGCTCAGCGGTGTCACAAGGAGCCCATGGGGCTGCTCCAGTCGGCCTTGAGTCAGGGAGATCCACCACCCTATTGAGGGCATATTGTGTATTCATTTCCAGTTTGGTCCAGATCCATCGTTGTTTGGATTCACAGTGTTCTCCAGACATAGGTAAAATTCTACTGCTGCTACTACTACTATATTATTATTATTATTAGGGAGAGACTGAATGGCCATCTGCCAGGAATGCTTTGATTGTGTTTTTCTTATGCCAGAAGGAGGTTGGACTGTATGGCCCTGCCTTGGAGGTCTCTTCCTACACCAGGATTCTATTATTATTATTATTATTATTAGGCAGAGACTGAATGGCCATCTGCCAGGAATGCTTTGATTGTGTTTTTCTTATGCCAGAAGGAGGTTGGACTGTATGGCCCTGCCTTGGAGGTCTCTTCCTACACCAGGATTCTATTATTATTATTATTATTATTATTAGGCAGAGACTGAATGGCCATATGTCAGGAATGCTTTGATTGTGCTTTTCTTATGCCAGAAGGAGGTTGGACTGTATGGCCCTGCCTTGGAGGTCTCTTCCTACACCAGGATTCTATTATTATTATTATTATTATTATTATTAGGCAGAGACTGAATGGCCATATGTCAGGAATGCTTTGATTGTGCTTTTCTTATGCCAGAAGGAGGTTGGACTGAATGGCCCTGCCTTGGAGGTCTCTTCCTACACCAGGATTCTATTATTATTATTATTATTATTATTATTAGGCAGAGACTGAATGGCCATATGTCAGGAATGCTTTGATTGTGCTTTTCTTATGCCAGAAGGAGGTTGGACTGTATGGCCCTGCCTTGGAGGTCTCTTCCTACACCAGGATTCTATTATTATTATTATTATTATTAGGCAGAGACTGAATGGCCATATGTCAGGAATGCTTTGATTGTGCTTTTCTTATGCCAGAAGGAGGTTGGACTGTATGGCCCTGCCTTGGAGGTCTCTTCCTACACCAGGATTCTATTATTATTATTATTATTAGGCAGAGACTGAATGGCCATATGTCAGGAATGCTTTGATTGTGCTTTTTCTTATGCCAGAAGGAGGTTGGACTAAATGGCCCTGCCTTGGAGGTCACTTCCTACCCTAGGATCCTATCTCTTCCAACTCTAGGATCCAATTACTATTAAATCACTGTCAATTCCTCTCAAACCCCTCCAGGATTTTATCTTGGTCATGGGGGTTATTTGTGCAAAGTTTGGTCCAGATCTGTCATTCCATAGTGGTCTGTGGAAGTCAGATCTGAATCTGATGTAGGTAAGGCAAATCTCATCATCCATTGTCCATACTCCCTCAAATATACTGTCTTTGTGATTAATCACTATGCTTTAATTATGTTCAATTTGTTATAATGAAAGTACATCTTGCATAAGAGATATTTACATTGCGATTCATACCGGTAGCTAAATTGCAGTTATAAAGTAGCAACAAATATAATTTTACGGTTGGGGGTCACCGCAACCTGATGAACTGTATTAAGGGGTCACGGCATTAAAAAGGTTGAGAACCACTGGAATAGAGTTTATAGTTCCGATTTCTTAGAGGTCACTTTCTCACTCTAAAGAAATGTTTGTGATTTATACACCTATTGAGAACTACCACTTAATCCATAAGTTTACAGAAGCAGATATCACATCTGTATCAGGGACCAAGAAGTACTGTTAAGCCGGTTGGAAGGCTGCAGTTTGTTGGCAACTGTGGAGAGTAATTTGTATCACCTTTTCCTTTCTTCATTTTTCAGTTGCTGTTGATGGTTACTGGAGCTGTTGGTCTGCATGGAGTTCCTGTGATGCGTCTCATAAGAAACGTAGGTCCCGCGTTTGTAACAATCCTGCAGCCCTAAATGGAGGCAAACCATGTGAAGGTGAACAGGAGCAAGAGGAAGAGTGCTATTTTTCCATATTTGCTGACACGTAAGAGTCAAATAAAAGAATTGAGATAAGCGCTATAGCTTTGCTGTAGGATGCATACAGAAAGGGTCTGTCTACGCTACACAATGATGGCAGTAGGATCCTGATGTAACCGCTATAGCTGCATTCTAAGAAATCCTGGGACTTTTAGTTTGGTGAGGTACTAGAGTTTGGCTAAGAATTTTAAGTATCCCTTCCTACATGGCACCTAAAACACGGGATTTCCTGAGTTAAAAGCAGGGGTGGCTACATGACATGCTGATTCAATGCAACAAACAAAAACACGGGGTAAAAAGGTTCCCTTATATCTCGATTCTGGCTGGAAAATGTGCATATTCACATAGCTGTATATCCCTGCACTCACAAAAAACACATTATTTCCTTCCCTCTCCCCTGTGGAAACTGCTCCAGCCCATGTCCACTTTTTAAAAGACCAAAACAGCTGATCTGCTGAAATGGACACACAGCTGATTTAAAAGAAGCATGAATGGAGAGGAATTAGAACTCCCTGAAACACTTCATTTTAAATTTTATAATATTGAACAGGGCTTGAATAAACAATTGGGGGGAAAAGAGGAATCTGGTGAAAGTTTTTAAAAATTCCCTCCATTATGTGATAAACCTCATATGTATACTGTGAATCTGCTTGTATTTATATTAAGTTCTTTTCATGTGTGCATATATGGTCCAGAGCATAACAAAGTGATTTTTAAAATTAAAAAAACCTTCCCTGTCTCCCCTCCATCTTGTTCTGATACAGATGAAGCCTGTGAGCATGGCATGGGAAGAAATCCCAGGACCCACAGTTCTGTGTGGAGACATATTCTCAGGTCCTGGGTTTTTGTGTCCTGCATTTGAAAACCTGAATTTTTGTGCTCTCTGGAAGCACCACTAAACTGCAGATTCTGGGATTCAATAGTCTCTCTCGGCATTACTTCGCGAACGAAGATTCAGGAAGGACTCATCCCACGCTTTTTACAAGCGTTGATGACTAAAAAGGCCAATCTGAGATAGGCAAGTTCGGTTGCAGAAAGCGCAGCAGAAAGTCTCCTTGGGTGATGTTTTTTCCAAGTTGCGGTTCTTTCTGCGTTGTCGTTTCTCTTCGAGACCCATTCGGCGTGTCTTCTCGAAAGAGGCCGCAGCATTGTGGATAGTGCTTCTCCATGCCTCCCGATGTGAGGCCAGGGTGGACCATTGTTGGTGATCAATCTGGCCAAGCCTGAGATGTTGTTTCAGGGAGTCCTTATATCTCTTTTGGGGGGCGCCTCTCTTGCGCTGACCCGTGGCAAGTTCACCGTAGAGTAGTATCTTTGGGAGGCGGTGGTCCTCCATCCTAGAGATGTGCCCTGCCCAGCGCAGCTGTGTTCTCAATAGCATGGCCTCAATGCTGGTGATCCCTGCTTGCTCAAGGACAGCAACATTCGTCACATAGTCGGTCCAGTGTATATTTAGGATTGTGCGAAGACAGCGCTGATGAAAGCGCTCGGAGTCGTAGGTGTTGGCGATAGGTGACCCATGTTTCAGACCCATAGAGGAGAATGGACAGTATGATAGCTCTGTACACACTGATTTTGGTGCTTTGTCTCAGGTGCTTGTTGCTCCAGACTCTTTTGTGAAGCCTTCCGAATGCACTATATGCCTTTGATAATCTGTGATCTATCTCTTTGTCAATCTTGGCGTCTGAAGAGATGATGCTTCCCAGGTAGGTGAACTGCTGAACGGACTTAAGCACAGATGTGCCTATGCTGACGTGAGGATGGTGGTGTTCTTCCTGTGGTGCGGGCTGGTAGAGGACTTCTGTTTTCTTCAGGCTGACTTCCAGCCCAAACAGCTCTGCAGCTGTTGCAAAGCAGGATGTGAGGCGCTGCAGGGCTGCTTCTGAATGGGCGACAAGGGCAGCATCGTCAGCAAAAAGTAGCTCACGGACTAGATAGTTTAGAGTCTTAGTGCGAGCCCCTCAGACGGCTTAAGTTGAACAAGCTACCATCAGTACGATAGCGTATATATATGCCGTCTTCTTCTTGTAGGTCTGCCGTAGCCCTTTGGAGCATCATGCTGAAGAAGATTGTAAATAGGGTTGGTGCAAGAACACAACCTTGTTTCACTCCATTAGTTATGAGAAAGGGCTCCGAGAGAGCATCGCCATATCTGACTTGACCGTGCTGGCCCTCATGTAACAGGACAATCATTTTGAGGAACTTGGGGGACATCCTAGACGTTCCAGGATCTGCCACAGACCTTTCCTGCTCACAGTGTCGAAGGCTTTGGTGAGGTCGACAAATGTTACATAGAGTCCTTTGTTCTGCTCTCTACATTTCTCTTGCAGTTGTCTAAGGGCAAAAACCATATCTGTGGTGCTCCTATTTGCTCTGAAGCCGCATTGGCTTTCAGGGAGAAGTTCTTCTGCAATAGCCGGAACTAATCTTTTCAGGAGTATCCTTGCAAGGATTTTTCCAGCAATGGAGAGCAGTGTTATACCTCGATAGTTTGAGCAAGCGGATTTTGTTCCCTTTTTCTTATACAGGGTGATGATAACTGCATCTCGGAGATCTGATGGCAGTTCACCTTTTTCCCAGCAACTCACAAGGAGCTCGTGGGATTCAATTGTACTTAAAGTGGAATGATAGTGCTCTGAATTGTGCAGTCAGAAAAGGCCAAAGGAGCAGACTGTTCCAAATCAGGAGAGATGGGGAGTACAGAGTCATGTACAACAGGGGTGGCAACTATCAGATGTTAGGGAATTACAGGATCTAACCCCTGACAGTTGCCCCCAACCCATGACATTTACCACCCCCTGTTTTAGATGGCACTATGCCAGTGATGGTGAACTTTTTAGAGGTCAACTGCCCAAACTGGGGGAGGGGCACATGGGGCGGGAGTGTCTAGCAGGGGTGGCAGCAAGCGGGATGAGTGAGCAGGAGGGTGGGCAAGCAAGAGAGCAGGTGAGCAGGGGGTGGAGAAGTGAGCAGGCAATTAGGGGGAGGGCAGATAAGAAAGCAGACAAGCAAGTAGGGTGAGTAGAGACAGGTGGGCAAGCAAGGGGCAGGATGGAAGGTGGGGGGTGGGTGAGGGTACATGTGCCAGGGGAGAGAGTACTGCAAGCTCCTTCTGTTATGCGTGCCATAGGTTCACCACCACTGCATGATGCTCTCCAACTGCCCTGATTGGGAAGAGACGGTCTCAATTAACATTCTGCCGTTTTATCTACTTATCAAGTGTCCCAGTTTCTCTCTCATTTGCCCCTTTTGATTCTTTTTTTTAGGGGAGCCTTGTGTATAAATGATGATGAAGAGAGAAAAGAGAGTGACATTTTAGTTATTCAGCCTGAATCGGGATGCGCTAAACCAGATCCTCCAGAATTTGGATTCATCAGGGTGAGTGCTGGAGGTTCCCATCATTGGATGTTGGGAAGACTATTCCGTCTTCAAGTCTGGGATCATAGAATCATAGAGCTGAAAGGGACATCATAGACCATTTGCTCAACATTGGCCTATAAAAAACAATGGATCATCCCCAGCTGGTTATGACTAATGTGAGTTGGAGTCGAACAACATCTGAAGGGTTCCACCATAGTTACCTCTGCTTTAGATCCTGACAAATACTGGAGTCTTACACCAACATAAGTCATATCTCTGAATGCAATGTTTGACAATTTCTGCATGTTTTGTCCAGGAGTGAATCCTTTCCCCTTATTAATTCCAGAATGAAAAGAATCATTATGCTGTTGGTGAAGATGCTGAGGTTGTGTGCTTGAGTGGATACAATCTAGTGGGCTATCCATTTTTCCGCTGCCTGCCAGATCAAACATGGGTACAGAAGCCGGTTGAATGCCAATGTAAGACCAAGAAAAATATTTGCAATTAAACTGGTAATTTTAGAAAATTAAAAATTAATGAGGGGAGATATATGATGCCCAATATATCAGGAGGTTCCAGTATCACATGCTGGATACCTTCTCATTATGCTGTCCACAGGTTATATGTTCAACCATAGTAGGAATGGGGTATATTGGTAGTTCCCAACTTTTTCAGTCATGGAACTCTTCCTGAAAACTTCTTTTTCCTATGGATCCCTAACTCTATCCATGATCTTTACTAAGCATTGTAAACCCACAAATTAGTTCCTTCTTTCATCTACTTGTGTTGCCTCAGTGTTTTGTATAATGTAGTAGGTTTAGAAATAAAGGGAACACTTTTTAAATATAATCACACAACTTTATTTTAGTACAAAAAATATTGAATTCAAACCTAATATGATGAATCCAATTTATTTCTGTACTTCAAATCGTTTTCAAATTGGGTTTTATGTCTGATAGCTGACTATGTAAATCCATGGTGGCATCCAACCTACTCTTAAATTTGTTTTTAGGGCAAGAATAAGATGAAAATCCTGATTCACATCAATAAGGGGACACAAAGGGGAGCAGAGCTAGAGTAGGTTTTCCAGCTATTGACAGGTATACAGCCCTACCCAAAAGCCATCCAGTGGCAATAATTCAGATTTAGATTTTAAAGGCTGCCTCTTGAGTTCAACTATGTCCTCTTTAGCCCAACATTTTATAACTTTGGGACTCATTACTATGCATCTGGTTCCATGGGTGGCACATGTGACCTCCTATCAATACAGTGCTGAATAACTGAAAAACTCGGGTATACAGTCAATAGTGAGGGAACATTAAATTTCAATAAGATCTTCATTGATTTTAAAAATAAGATTTTAAAATTTTTTCATGGAACCTCTATGATGCTTTTGTGGAAGTCTAGGGTTCTGGGGGACATAGTTTGAGAACCACTGAGTTATAATATGCACCTGCACATCTAAATAGAGAAACTGATCTATGGCCTCTTCACATGGGCAATATGTGCTGGTTTAGCCCAGGTCACTCATGGAGCCCTGCTGGTGCAGCTCCATGGGTGATGGAGGGTGGAGCCAGCACATGCCACTGCAATGGCAACACAAGAGGCTTCCCATGTTACCATTGGAATCCATGGGAGGAAACCGTGCAGATGATGCTTCCCCCATGGGATCGCCCTCAGATGGAGCCAGGTGATGCGGGACATGGAGCACGGATGCACAAATCCCATTTTACATATGCACAAATCCCATTTTAACTGAACTTGAAGGTGGAGCCTTTGAGAGACACCAACTCAAGAGCAAATTTGGGACTAGTTGCAGCAGTTATGAGTGAACCACTGCCATCTTGTGGTCCAAGAAGAAGGGGGGGGGGTTCTTCCTAGCAGTGAGATAAGCCCTCTCTACTTTGGAGCCCTCGGTAGCGCAATGGGTTAAACCCTTGTGCCGGCAGGACTGAAGACCGACAGGTCAAAGGTTTGAATCCGGGGAGAATGCGGATGAGCTCCCTCTGTCAGCTCCAGTTCTCAATGTAGGGATATGAGGGAAGCCTCCCACAAGGATAGTAAAACATCAAAACTTTTGAGTGACCCCTGGGCAATGTCTTTGCAGATAGCCAATTCTCTCACACCAGAAGCAACTTGCAGTTTCTCAAGTCTCACCTGACATACACTCAAAAAAACCTCTGGCCAAAGCCTACCACTAAGTAAACATGTATGCAAATGTGCTCTATACTTGTACAATAAGATCTATGTATTCATTGGACTGGTATCTGAATTTTCATTTATCCACGTCCATCAAAATATGTCCTCTCTGTGCATTTTAGGCTCTTCCAAGATACCAGGTGCTCAAAAACAAGTGGCTTTCTCCTCCCATTGCTGTTTCTGCTATCCTTTCCCTGCTTTCCTTGCTACCACTGCCTTGTTTTTCTTCCCTTTGCTGCTGTTTTTACCTTACCTATGGATTTATAATGCAAGTGTAGCTGACTGGATTTCAGCCATGGTATCATTTATCATTGATAGTATGATAACACTATCATTTATTATTTTTATAGTTTTATATGCACCATAGTGGGGTTGCTTTTAGCATAGCAACTAGAACTGAAAATAATTAGAATTTAAAACAAGCTAATTGATTAAATAATACCATCTTCCTTAGAGAGCTTGCTTTCACTGGGTTAGGCTGTCCATTAAAAAATTGCATTTCAGCAAATATGAAAATCTTTCATCTTTTGTTTAACTGGCATGTTTGATTTTTTGCCATAACATTAAATTTCTTTTTCATGTCTTTTGTTTAGACCAGCAGCATGTTTGATTTTTTGCCATAACATTAATTTTATTTCTTTTTTCCTACAGTGTCTGTTTGTCCCAGACCAGCAGCATCTCAGGATGTCTCCATTTCCCCATTTAAAAGTGAATACAACATTGGAGAAACTATCCGGCTTAGGTGCCCAGTGACTTTTGTGTTAAATGGCCAAAGCCAATACACTTGTGGCCAGGGCCCATCATGGAAACCTTCCATTTTGAGACTACTTACTTGTGAAAGAGGTAAAAGTAACCTAATGCTTATATTGTTGCATCTGGGACACTCACAGTTACATCATCACTCAGCCATGAATCTTTGGTTGACATAAAGTCAGTCATGCTCTTTCGTAGAATTGTTGTGAGGTGAAAATGTGAAGCACATCTGTATATGCTGCTTTTAGCAATGGAATTTTTTAAAATTTACCCTGGTTTTTCAAATAACTTATCTGGTGGCACAGCAGATTAAACCACTGAACTTGCTGACTGAAAGGTTGGTAGTTTGAATCTGGGGAGCGGGGTGAGCTCCCACTGTTACCCCCAGCTTCTGCCAACCTAGCAATTCGAAAACGTGCAAATGTGAGTAGATCAATAGGTAACACTTCTGTGGGAAGGTCATGGCACTTCATGCAGTCATGCTGGCCACATGACCTTGGAGGTGACTATGAACAATGCCAGCTCTCCAGCTAAAAAATGGAGATGAGCACCATCCGCCAGATCAGACACGACTAGACTTAATGTCACGGGAAACCTTTACCTTTACTTGTATCTCCAACCTCATGCAATATTTTCCATTTTTCTTTGGGGAATTTTGTTTCAATAATAACAACAAAATCAACCCCGTAATATAAGTGGAAGGCTGATGGACTTAGGAAATTGAGGCAGTACATGTAAAGATACTACAGATGGAGCCAGGAAACATACACACCAATTTCTCTTGTGTATGGGCCTTCAAGGCTTTCAACTCTAATGACTTAGAGTGGCTCTATAAATGTTATCAGGTTTTCTTAGACAAGGAATATTCAGATGTGGTTTGTCCAGGTCCTTCCTCTGAAATAGGAAGGACCTGACTATAGCCTATGGTACTAGTATTTATTGGCGGTCTCCCATTCAAGTACAAACTGGAGCTGAGCTTCCAAAATCAGGTGGAATGTGGTGCCTTCATTAAGATATATTCATTAGACATAATACTTGTGCCACACTGTTATCCTTGTTTCCATATATCCTCAAAAATTTGGTTTCCTTTTCTATTGCAGCTGATTACATTCAAAAACAAGGCAGCTGCAGTCCAGGGCAAAAGCTGGTTGGATCTCAGTGTGTTTGCATGTCCCCAACAGAGGATTGTCAGTAAGTTATAGCTAGATAAGCATCACTTTTTGATATTTGGGAAAACATTTACAGACCTTAATGGAAAAACATTCATATTTGGATACAACTGAAGCCTTCTTTGTGTATTGTCTCAAATGTGCTACTGACAAATGAGGGAGGGGGGACTATTTAGACTTGGCAACCTCCCATCCCCATCCCATTCCCATCTCATGGCACCATCCTCTTAGGTCTCTGACCTTGTTGTGTTGAGTGTCAGCATCCGCCAGGCATCTGTCCTCCTTGTGTCCAGTCTAAGCTAAATATTACCCATTTCAAATGTATTTTTTAAAAAATATTTACACCCTGCCTGACCTTAGGATGATGTACAAAAAACCCCAATTTATCACCGTTTATGAACAATTCAAAGTATGAAACAGTAACCAATAATTTACAGTCTAAAGCAGGCATGGGCAAACTTTGGCCTTCCAGATGTTTTGGATTTCAACTCCCACAATTCCTAAGAGCTGGTAGGCATATACAGCATATATATTCGAAGGTAGGGTTCAGGCACCGTGTCAGTGATAGGAGTACTGAATGAAGAGTGGCGGTGGCCAGTGAGGCTATACCGTAAGTTTCATATTAACTTACAGAAGTATTTGAGAGGAATCTGAAGACCTCTACAACCTGGTGGATGCGGGAGTAAAACAGGAGGAAGTATTTGCATTATTGAAAAAGGTGGTGACAGAGGAAAGATGTCACTCATGGTGGTAACAGAGATATTTGTGAAAGCAAATTGGTCAAGCCCCCTGTTTAAGGAGCTCCATTGGCTGCCGTTCATCTTCCGGTCCCAATTCAAGGTGCAGGTCATCACCTATAAAGCCCAGAATGGTTTGGGACCCACCTACCTTTGTGACCGCATCTCCTACCAGAAACCTGCACGATCTCTTCGATCTTCTGGAGAGGCCCTCCTTTCGCCCCTTTATAGGCTTGACTTGTGGGAACAAGGAAGAGGGTCTTCTCCGCTGTGGGCCCCCCATCTTTGGAACTCGCTACCTGGGGAGATCAGGCAAGCCCCCACCCTAGCAGCCTTTAAGAAAAATCTAAAAATTTAGCTCTTTCAATGTGCCTTCAGAGAGTGACTATTCAACCCATTTGTTTGTTTCCACCTACAGTTGTCCTCGTGATAAAGCACTTTCCCCTGTCCTTCATAAAGGCCAACCCCCACTGCTCTTCCTTATTGGGGTCCTCTCTCACAAATACACTTTTTTATTCCTATCTCTCCCAGGGTTTAACTCTTTAACATTTTATCTCATAAATTTGGCCAGTGCTCTGTGTTTGATTTTACTATGCTATTTTATACTGTTTATTTTATTTGTTATTTTATATATTTTGTTATGATGTATTTCTCTGTTGTTTTGTGTCCAATTATGCTGTATTATTTTTGGGATTGGCCTCATGTTGGCCACCCCGGGTCCCCTTTGGGGAGATGATGGTGGGTTAAAAATAAAGTTGTTGTTGTTGTTGTTGTTGTTATTATTATTATTATGGGTTCCAGATGTATTTTTGGATGACAGTTCCCATTAGTCCCAGCTAACATAACCATGGAAAGAGTACTGAAGGCAGTTGTGAGCCAAAAACATCTAGAAAACTACAACTGTCTATCCCTACATTAAGGTTTATAATGTCATAAGGTTTATTGCTTGCAGCATTCTTGATGTATTGTGGGCTATCAGCAGGGGTGGATTTAACTGTAAGGAAAGTAAGCGCCCACTTAGGGCACCACGTGGTCAGGGGCACATCCGGCTGCCAGATTCTGCGCATGCGCCATTGCTACACAGGGATTCCAGCTGGACCGAGACGGCAATCGCCTGAAACGAGGCCGAAAAGGAGGAACTTCTTGCAGTCGGAGACGGGAGGCTCAGCCCCGGCTGCAAAAAGTTCCTCCTTTTTGGCCTTACTTAGGGCGATTGGCATCTCCGTCCAGCTGGAGTCGCTTCGCGCCGCACTAATGGCGCATGCGCAGAACTTCTGCGCATGTGCCATTGCTACGGCGCGACTCCAGCTGGACCGAGACGCCAATCGCCCAAAGCAAGACCGAAAAAGAGGACCGTTTTGTACTTGGGGCAGAGCTTCTGCCTCCGGCTCCAAAAAGTTCCTCCTTTTCAGCCTCGCTTAGGGCGATTGGCGTCTTGGTCCAGCTGGAGTCCTTCCGCAGCAGTGGCGCATGTGCAGAACTAGCTGGCCATGTGCATGCACACCAGGTG
This sequence comes from Anolis apletophallus, assembly GCA_030556195.1. NCBI lineage: Eukaryota > Metazoa > Chordata > Lepidosauria > Squamata > Anolidae > Anolis > Anolis apletophallus. The sequence goes on along the minus strand of JARBWK010000006.1, from coordinate 30,144,661 downwards.
CACATGCGCACCCTCCATGAGGCTGGAAAGAGAGGGGGCACCAAAATAATGTTCGCTTACCATTTTAAATTACCTTAGTCCGGCCCTGGCTATCAGTATCTGCTAGAGTTTGATTCCAGGACTCCTCATGGATATCAAATATGTGGCTGCTCAAGACCCACTTAACTAAAATGACAAACAACTCAAATGACTGGCAAAGAGAGTCTGAGGATCTATAGAATGCCTACACCTCAGTGTAGAGCTCAGCAGATGGGAAAAGCAAGGTTTGCTTTTTGGAACTTTTTTCAAATATTTTTGAGCTGTGTTTGCAGAATCTATGAATACAGAACAGCCAACAGTTTAACTGATTGTGGTTAAAGCAATTCGAAGTGCTTTGACCTGGCTTCTCCAATCAAGAAGACTCTGCTGAACAGCCTCCAAGACAAATTCAAGGGTTCTCTTTAGAATAAACAAAGCTAAAGAAAACTTCCTTGTGCCTTGTTCCTTTGGATCCTTTTATTACTCAGTAAGATTTAACTTATTGTCCTTTGGCAGCCACTACTCTGAAGATGTTTGTGTACTGGAACCATCTTCTGAACAAACACTTACAAAACCCAGCTGCCAGTTCTTAGCAGAGAAATGTTTGAGAGAATATTCCTTCCATTTCCTGCATTCTGGCCCCTGCCGCAGTGATGTTGACTTGAGTTGGGCCATAGAAAGGGTCAAAATCTCTACGGACAGCATAAAGAGGAAGCCCTGTGGTTATGATTTGTGCTATGACTGGGAAGAATGCTCAGGTATGTATGACTATTTGATCCTCTGATTGCATTGATTTAAGACATATACTTCTACAGTGGTAGGGAAACATATCACATATCATGCTTCAGATCTAACTGAACTTCATCTCTCATAAACCTTGGGAATTACAGCAGTAACACATGGTTGCTCATGTTGGAAGACAGTTTAGATTTAAAAGAGAGTTGAAGATTATAAATTTAGAGATAACGTTCCACACCTTTAGTTGCACCAGATTAATAACCGGTATAGATCCACTGGTCCAATGACATGAAGGCCAACAGCCATGACCTGGGACTTTTATCAGATGCAGGGTTCCCCCATTTCTACACACTTTATAAATATTTTAAAGACAGAATCCCATGGAGCCCATCAAATATTTTCTCTGTCACACAAAATATTTTCTCTGTCACACAACACTAGGACTAGAGGGTCATTGAGTTATGGAACTCACTTCCAGAGGAGGTTGTGACAGCTGTCAGCCTGGACAGCTTCAAGGCAGGATTAGACAGATTCATGGATACCAAGGGAATCAGTAGTTACTGAAATGGACATCCAAGTGCCACCTCTGTGTTGATGGAGGCAGGAAGGATTTCCCCCGGTTACTGGTTGTGGGGGGTCGGGAGCAGGTGAGGGTTTTGCCCTCCTTTCTGCTAGAGATCCCTGTGTACAACTAGTGGGCCACTGTGTGATGCTGGACTAGATGGGCTGAGGCCCGATTCAGCATGGCTCTTCTTATGTTCTTATGTTCTTAAATGATGCAAGAGTACTTCTGCCCATTGCCCATCAGATTCTGTTTTGAACTGTTTTAAAGTATGTAGAACAGCTCTGATGGATGGGGGTGCAGTCATATATGTACAAAGTATAAAGCAGAGGACTCAACACACAGCCCTGTGACATCCCGGTGTTGAGAGTGGGAGCTGATTGAGGCAAGCGCATTTGAAACAATTTGAGGTGGGCTGTTTGTCTGGAACTGTGCAGAGAGAATCCATGACCCATTAAACATTATGAACAATTCACATCTTTGTAGAAGAATGACTTGCGCAATATGCATTTAATTCCTGATCACTATTATTTAGTTTACACAGCTATTTTGCATGTGGAAAATATTGTATTTTAAATAGATCTGGGTTTATTTTGGAAGGTTTACAACCAACTTCCTAATCAAAATGCTTGAAGTGGTGGTTGTTTTGATCATTACCAATAACAAAACTTGTAGAAACATCTTTTATAATGATTGACACCCCAACACTTTTGCCTCTGCTTCCCTCTTTTCAGGTTGCATTGCATTTTGGGAACTACCCACTTCTGCTCTAATATTACCCTGGTTCTCTTTCATTCTTCTGTTGTCATGCAGTGTTTTCTGCTTTTTGAATAGAGTGTGCCTATGTGTATTGAAAGAAACAAAATCCCCTATAACAGTTATTGAGCAACATGGGGAAACGGTCACAGATTTTCCCGTAAATTTGTAAATTGTTTGTTGGCTGGAACATGATACTGAATAGTCTTGCCAGAAAAAAAGGAAGGGCAATGAATGTGTATAAACATAAGTTGGTGTGGGAAAGAAAGTTCATTAGAATGAGAAATGTCTCCCCTCCATCTAGTATAAGCAAGTTTTAGTGCACTTAAAAAATAGCAATGCTGATCCAGCTGAGCAATATTTTCATTATAACCAAACAAAATGCCCCCTCAAAGGAACTGAGGATTCTATTGAGATGAAGTTTTATTTTAATTTATCTAGTGATACAGATGGCTGAAGATTTTTCAATATCATTCCTCTCTTCAATTAAAAAAGTAATAATAAAAAGTCTTATTTAAGCAGTGAAAACCTCCAATAAAATAAAACAAAGCAATAGATATACTAAAACAAACTAAGCCTGCAGATGGAAAACAATATTTTTTAATATATCCCTGAAAAATATGTTGGAATAATTGAGATAAATCACCTTCCTTATCTCAGTTGCTTCGACAGTCCAAGTTTCCACTTAAAGGTACAAAGTGGTGGTAAACACACCAGACTCCTTAATTCAGTTTTCATCGAAAGCGGCACTTTATCTTTTATTTACAAAATATACAAGACAACCTTCAATCATGTCCGCTGACATCTCCACACACTGCAAGAAGCACATTTTTTTCTTATCAGAGCTTCTCCATGGTCAGCACAAGAACCTCCAAATATGACACTACCAATACTACACATCTCTAAGTTTTAACCCATGCATTTCTGAAATCACATAATTTAAACTATAAGCAATTTTCATATCATATAATATTACATACAAAATATATGTTCAACTAAGTAAAACTAAAAACCATTTTAATACATTTTTCTTGTAGAGTCACGTTTGGAATGCTTCTGCCTGCTGCCAAACCAATGCCCACGAAACAATGAAGAACGGCTTTTCTGCATCCAAACTAAGTCAAGAAGTACTACTGTCAACCTCTGTATGCTGGCAACAATGAAGTGCTCTAAAAGAAACTTTGAAGTGCTACATGAAGGAAGCTGTTAAGACTGAAAGCCATTAAGATCAGCAACGGACTGTCCACTCTCCTACTTCCTGTTTTGATGTGTATTGTATCTTGCCAATAACACGCTACTAGATCAAAGAGCTGATATAACATAACAATCTAAATATTTTAGCTGTCTGACCCCTTACATTCCACAGAATAGTGTACTAAAAATTGACTACAACTCAGTGGCAGGCCATGTATGCAGGGTTCAGAATGTTACTTTTAAGGCTTCAATGTCTAGAGTCCCCTAGTTGATATGACCATTGGTCAAGCTGTTTTAGGTGTTATATTTCAGAAAATTAACTTTTCCCAGTTCTTGCAAGACACACAAAACCACCACTAGAAAGTTTTCAGAAAGCAAGGTTAGAAAGACTGTGGTCTGAGACCTTGATGAGAACCACTATCATCTGATAGAGATAATGGTGAGCCTTATTGATCACTAACACTGCTTTCTGTAAGGCAGCATTATTGCAAATTCATAAAATAAATGGAAGGTTATTATGCAGAGATGGGAAAATGCCAGCATTGACTTGGGCAGCAATCTGGCCATTGCTGCTGCCATTTTTCATGCAGGGATTACTAAGGCCTTTTGCCACTTCACTCAGAGAAGAGAGCAGTTCCTTTTTATATATGAGTTAATTTGCAATACATATTGACCCATGGATAAGTTGACTCTTTTTTGTGGCCAATTCTTGACTACATAAAACCTCTAGAGCAGGCATGGGCAAACTTTGGCCCTCCGGGTGTTTTGGACTTCAACTCCCACAATTCCTAACACCTGGAGGGCCGAAGTTTGCCCATGCCAACTTGATATATACATGTGTGTGTGTGTGTGTGTGTGTGTTGCATTGTCAGAAAGAAACAGTGTGGACTTGTATACCACACTGGACTTCTATGCGATTTCTGGAATATCACCAGTTTACAGTATATATCTGGAATATCACCAGTATACCAGTATATATCAACATTAATACCCTGGAACTAGGCTCTATTTGGCAAAAATTTCAGGAGCTAGGTTTCTGTTCTGTTAAAACTTAACTAATGCAAATAAATGTGCGTTCAAAAAGTCCACTTTCATTTATTTGCTGGAGTGAGCCCTTCAAAAGAAATAGCTTCTCAATACTTCCTCAAAGCGGACCATATGGCTGAATGTGTAAGCAGATTGTGCACACAGTAGCGTTTTCTTCACTGTGTGATCAATTGGACTTGGCATTTTATGGTTTCCTACAGGGTTTTTAGTCCACTAAGGTAAGTCTGACTATTGTTGGTTGACATTTATTAATTTATATGTTAAGCAATGTATCAAAAATATAAAGATTTTCCATACCTTGTCTCAGACATAAATATGACTGTAGTCAAGAAATCAGAAGACTAGTAGTTGGGTGGGCAGTTGTAAAGGAACTAGATATGTTTGACAGATACAAAGAAATATAATTGAACATCAAAGTCATGATCATTCTTGCTATAGTATTTCTGATTTCTGGTGAGGAAAGCTGACAGCTGAAGAATCAATAGCCGCTATGGCGTAATCGGTTAAACCTTTGTGCCGGCTGCACTGCTGACCTGAAGGTTGCCTGTTCGAATCCACATGGCTGGGTGAGCTCCTGCCTGTCAGCTCTAGATTGTGGGGACATGAGAGAAGCCTCCCAGCAGGATGGTAACACATCTGGGCAACATCTTTGTAGACAGTCAATTCTCTCACACCAGAAGCAACTTGTAGTATGTTCTCAAGTCACTTCTGACACAATAAAACAGCAGGAAAATCAATAAATTTCAAATGTTGTACTGAAGTTCTGCAAATACCATGGACCTCTAAAAAGATAAATAAATGGATCCTAGAGTAAATCCAGCCTGAACTCTCCCAAGAAGTAAAAAATGGGACTACTATGCTTTGGGCATATCATAAGGTAATGTAACTAATGAGAAATGTCGGAAGTGCTGGGTAAAGTTAAAGCCAAGAAAGAAAAAGGAAGACAGTTGTAGAGACTGATATATTCTGTCAAGGAAGTCTCACTTCTGAGCTTGCAAGACTGAATATGGCAATCTTGTTCCTCATTCATAGGTTCATCAAGAGTCAAAGACAACCTAATAGCAATAAACAGCCAATATATGCATTATTTTAGAAAAATACAAACACTAGCTGTGGGGGAATGGTGTAAGAAGGTGAAATGATTTCAATATGCTGTAGTTGCAATCATCCATTTCATAGGCAGGAGACCCTGGTGGCTCAATGGGTGAAACCCTTGTGCTGGCAGGACTGATTGACTGACAGGTTGGCTGTTTGAATCTGGGGAGTGAGGTAAGCTCCCATCTGTCGAGCTCTAGCTTCTCATGTGGGGACATAAGAGAAGCCTCCCACAGGATGGTAAAACATCAATCATACAGGCATCCCCTGGGCAACATCCTTGCAGACAGCCAATTCTCTCACAACAGAAGCGACATGGGGAAAAAATCAATAGGAAAAAATATCTACTGGCAGTGAACCTGTGCCAAGTTTTAGTGTGCAGTTTTAGAATCCAATCAAGTTGCTGAATGTATTCTGCAAAAACAGACTGGCTGGACATCTTAGGTTCTTCATATGTTCAGGCTAGATCGGATTCGTTACCCCATTTTCTTGGAAACCACCAGTGAGATTAGGCCATGTTTTTTTCCTTATCTGCTATCATGTGGTATTATCTTCATCCAGTTTGGACCCACAAAAGCAGTTCAGTGGAATGAGCTTCTTGAGGAGATTATAGGTTCTCCATCCTTAGCTGTTTGATGTGAAAGACTTGACAGGGTCCACTTCAGCTATATCAAGAAAAAATAAAGAAGTGGTCTAAACTACAGTTCTTTTTATTAGACAGTCTAGCCTTGATCATAGCTCACATTTTATCTATTTTTATGTATTAGGATTTATTGGGTTAAATGTTGGGCCAAAAGTCCATTTCAGAAGGGCACAATTACTACTGTAATTTATGTATTTGAAAGCAAAAGCGAACACTTGCCAAATAAGGATTGAATAGCATTTACATTAACTGCTGCAAGACTAGAAATAGTCAAGGGATGTTAATAATAATAATAATAATATTAATACACTTTATTTATATTCCTCTTTATCTCCCTGGAGGGACCCAGAGTGGATTATAATATACAATATACATATATGAGGCAAATATGCAATGCATTTTACACACAGTGAAGAAAAATGACTACAACTCAATGGCAGGCCATGTATGCAGAGTTCAGAACGTTACTTTTAAGGCTTCAATGTCTCAGTGCAAATATGGTTGATACTTAAAAGTATTGTGCTAATGACACTTCCGACTCTTTATAACACTCCCCTTGTAGCCATACTAAGACCCATGTCCAGCGACATCATAAGGGATGATTCCTAAGTCTCATGTTTTTGGTGCTGAAATCTCAAGCCTGGGTTAGTCCTGACCTGCAACCCTGTTCAGGCAGGCATTTGGTGACTGACCGGTGCTTGAAGTAATAATCTCCCGCCTAGCCATGCTACTACTGTCCTGTCACGAATCAGCTTCGCTCTGATTTGTCGTGATTTTACATGAATGTAATTGGTTAGGACTGTTTTATAGTGTTTTAATGTTTTATGATGTTTTAAATTTTTACGTGTTTTTATATGCTGGAAACCGCCCTGAGCCTCGAGAAGGGTGGTTTAGTAAATCGAAATAATAAATAAATAAATCAAGTGAGTGAGGACAAGACCAGTGTGGTCCCATTCACAACTATAATCCATTGCCTACGGCATAACATAAGTGGCCAGAACAAATCCATTGCACATATAAAATGGACATCAAATAGAAAATGATAATTTGAAAGCAACAAAAACATATTTTAATAACAAATAATACCATACAATTAAAAGATCAAACACATTTCCAGCCTATTCATCCTACCGTTGGTTTAAAAAAAGATTATTGCATTTTAAATCGTCTATTTCCCAAACAAATCCATAATACAGTGGCTTTTCAAAGACAATAAATGGGTGGGTGTATAAAGGGATGGCTAATAGTTATAAATTTTGCATCTGAACTCAAACTTGGAAAATTGAATGGGGAGAGTTGAATAGTATAGGGAAAAGAGGCTTGAACAAAGATCAAGGACACAGATGGCAAAGCCACAACAGAGTAGATGAGTCTAAATGCAATTATTTTCAATTTGGATATTTTACCAAGAATACACAAATACTGTGTTTACTCAAAAAGAGTCTTCACTTTCATTTCTGCAAATTGCTGCTTAGATTCATGTAAGAACTTTTCTGTTTCTAAAGTTTCTAAAGTACAGCTCATGTCCATAAAGTGTATTTGAAAATAGTTGAAAAGTATGTTAATATTTGAAACAGCATTTCCTGTGCTACCAATAATATACTGTTTTCTGTGCAAAACAAAGGAGTCCAAATTGAAAATAGGTTTTGAAAACTGTATCATTTTGTAAGACATTTTGCACAACACAAATAACATTGCTAAAATTACTTGTTGCTTCATTAAGAGGAAACTTGGTTCAGGATTACTTCTGAAATATGTGAATAGGATTGGTGCCTGAGCATGAAGGAAACATCAGAGCTTTATGGACAGTAGCATCTGATAACATCCATACTAATTAGTGGCAAATCTGCTGGTGAGTTTAGTCTAAACTTGAATGGAGTTATCAAAGGGCTAGATTTACATGCAGTATGTGGATAGGGTTCAGCACTTTGGACAACAATCTTAAAGATCAAACAAAAATCCTGAAGCAGATCCTGTATTCCCATGCAACACTACAAATTCCATTCTTCATATATGTTTTTTAAAAGTGTTTAGAGCAGAGGTGGGCAATTACCGACCCTCCAGGTGTTTTGGACTTCAACTCCCAGAAATCCTAGCCAGTTTACCAGCTGTTAGGATTTCTGGGAGTTGAAGTCCAAAACACCTGGAGGGCCGGAAATTGCCCACTCCTGGTTTAGAGTATGTAAGGTAAGGGTAAAAGTTTCCCCTTGACATTAAGTCTAGTGGTGCCCAACTTGGGGGGGGGGGTTTGCTCATTCCCATTTCTAAGCCAAAGAGTTGGTGTTGTTCATAGACACCTCCAAAGTCATGACTGTATAGAGTGCCGTTACCTTCCCACTGAAGCAGTACCTATTGATCTATTCACATTTACATCTTTTTGAACTGCTAGGTTAGCAGAAGCTGGGGCTAATGTTGGGAATTCATCCCGCTCCCCGGATTCAAACCGCCGACCTTTCAATTAGCAAGTTCAGCAGCTTAGTGGTTTAACCTGCTGTGCCACAGGAGCTCCTTAGAGCGCGCGTGTGTGTGTGTATATATATGTGTGTGTGTGTGTGTGTGTGTGTATATATATATATATATATATATATATATATGCTTTTAAAAGAACTAACCTGAATTTTCTTTTGCAATGGGACCTTTCAAAAAATTGCTACAGGTAATGTATTGAATAAACATACTCATGTACATATGTGTGCCTCCATCTTTTTGTAGCTTGACAGCTCTGAAAAATGGGGCAAATCCATTTACTCTTGCTTATTTTGCTGACTGTTGTAATTAAGAAAACGTTTGGATGCTACTGTGACCATTATCCCTGGAATTCATGGTCCAGCTGTTCAAAAACTTGCAACTATGGGATACAAAGCAGATCAAGGTGGGTATAAGCACGAATATAGATTTCCAAAGAAGGAAAGTGTTTGCATTCATCAATTTTTTTAAAGGTATAAATACTGGTGATATAATGTAGAAAGATCATTTTTATTCTCTCTTGACATCCAGAAAAAAGAGTTAGGAAGAATCCTATATGGTCATTACATAATAGCACTGTAACTAGGTACTAGAACATAAGAACATAAGAACATAAGAAGAGCCATGCTGAATCGGACCTCAGCCCATCTAGTCCAGCATTCTGTATCACACAGTGGCCCCCAGTTGTACACTGGGATCTTGAGCAGAAGAGAGGGCAAAACCCTAACCTGCTCCCGACCCCCCACAACCAGTACCCAGGGAGATCCTGCCTACCTCAACCAACTCCGAGGTGGCACTTGAATGTCCTTTTCAGTAACTACCGATACACTTGGTATCCATGAATCTGTCTAATCCTGCCTTGAAGTTGTTCAGGCTGACAGCTGTCACAACCTCTTCTGGAAGTAAATTCCATAACCCAATGACCCTCTGGGTGAAGAAATATTTCCCTTTATTAGTCCTAATTTTCCTACCTTGGAGCTTCAGTGAGTGCCCTCTAGTCCTAGTGTTTTGTGACAAAGAAAATTTTTCTTTATTCACCTTTTCTATCCCATGCATGATTTTATACACTTCGATCAAGTCACCTCTTAGATGCCGTCTTTCAAGGCTGAAAAGACCAAGGCGTTGCAACCTGATTTCATAAGGGAGCCGCTCCATCCCTTGGATCATTCTTGTTGCCCTTTTCTGTACCTTTTCCAGTTCCGTTATATCCTTCTTAAGGTGCGGAGACCAGAATTGTACACAGTACTCCAAATGTGGCCTTACCATAGATTTGTAGAGAGGTAATACAACATTTGCTGACCTATTTTCGATTCCCTTTCTGATCATGCCTAGCATAGAATTTGCTTTTTTCACTGCTGCTGCGCACTGGGTTGACATCTTCATTGAGCTGTCCACCAAAACCCCAAGATCCCTTTCCTGGTTTGTCTCGGAAAGCTTTGACCCCCATCAATTGGTAGGTGTAGTTGGGGTTCTTTGCCCCGATGTGCATGACTTTACACTTGTTTAGGTTAAAATGCATTTGCCACTTTGTTGCCCATTCACTCAATTTCGAGAGATCTTTCTGGAGCTCTTTACAATCAGTTTCATTTTTAACTACCCTGAACAATTTAATGTCATCTGCAAACTTTGCTACCTCAGAATTCACTCCTACATCCAGATCATTAATGAATAAATTAAAAAGTAATGGACCCAAAACTGAACCTTGGGGTACGCCACTTCTCACCTCTTTCCACCCAGAGAAATGTCCGTTTATTGCCACCCTTTGTTTCCTACAGTTTAGCCAGGTTCCAATCCAGGACAAGACCTGTCCTCTGATTCCATACTAGATTCCAGTCACACACACATAACTCTATTTACTGGTAAGTAGCTACCTGATGTTCCCATCACATTCACTATAATCTATCTCCATCTTGAGAGACAGAAAATGGGCTCCTGTCACAAATCCCTCCCATACTTTAGGCAATTGCTCATGGCCAAGTATGAATGTCTTTCAAGGGCAGAGTCTTAGTGGTGGGTCCATAAGTGACTGTGACTCTTGGAACATTTCTCCCTTTCACCCTCTATTTGTGCCTCTTCAAATCTATAGCACTGTTGGTAACAGCTGACCTCCAGTTATAAGCTTGAGGGTCAGGGCTTTCCGGTTCTCACTGTTTATTCCATGTTTTTTGAGGTTAGCTTTAAGCCCATCTTTAAATCTCTTTTGCTGTCCACTGACATTCTGTTTTTCATTCTTTGATTATTTTTTTTTGATTGATTGATTGATTGATTTTATTATTTATGAGTCGCCCTCCACGTCAGTGCTCCGGGCGACTTACACATAAAACACATAAAAGAGTTCAATAGTTAAAAGCTAAAAGAATAGGAAAATTAATTAAAATAGTTCCAGTAACTCAGGCTAAGTCTGGAAGGTGTCCTTAGCCGTAAGCCTTTCGGAAGAGCCAGGTCTTCAGTGCGGTCAGGAACTGGGGCATGTCCCGGATAGCTCTCTGATCCGCCGGCATCAAGTTCCAAAGAACAGGGGCCGCAATGGAAAAGGCTCTCCATCTCGTGGTGTCGAGGCGGGCCTCACTCACACCTGGGATGCGGAGAAGGTCCCTGTTTCCTGAACGCGCGACCTTAAATGAGCTGGTTCGGACAAGCGATCTTTTAAATAAGCTGGGCCGGCACCATGGAGGGCCTTAAAGGTAAGCGACAAGATCTTGTGGATGGCTCTGAGCTTGACTGGCAGCCAGTGCAAGCGCTGTAGAGATGGCGCGATATGGCATCTCAGTGGTGTCCCTTCTTGAGCTGAGAATAAAGTAACTGCTTTGGGAGACAGTGATCAGGCATTTGGACAACATCTGATTGCTGGAGACAGTTTGCAAGAGGGTGTTGGTGGGAATGCTTGGCAAGTATTTCTTAATCAACAGAGGAACATATGCTCATTAACCCCAGTGGCTATTTACAGAAATTGGGTTTGAAGGGCTTTCATGATCCTATATAACAAGGTAGAATCTATGAAGGGATTATGAATTTGTAGCACTGACAAATGGTGTAGGTTACTTATTCCTAATTACAGATGTGATAGATTTTTGGTACTCACAAAACATACAGGATATGTTATTGATTTTGATGCCTTGGCTCAAATTTTTTTTTAGCTATGAAATTGTTAGCTGCTTACTGCTGAAGTGAAAATCTACAGATACTTCATTAGGAAAACAAAGTAATGGGATGGGCAATTCAATGGGGAAAAATTCAGGATGTCTTTATTGCTTAAGTAATAAAAGTAACAGTGCCTCTGCCATTCATTTTAATTTCAAGCTGTTGGTCAAAACAATTTAAATTGCTCCACTGGGTTGCAGGAGGGGAATTCCATATTAAGATAAATACAAGTTATTCTTCCTTATTAGATAGATATTAATGGGCTGTTATGGGTTACAGGAAGTATTAAAAAGGGAATGATAATGAATTTGTTTTCTTCTTCATTCGCATTAAACTTTTGCATTATGAATTTGAAGAAATATATCAAACAAGCTGAGGCAAAATTCTCCCCTTTTTGTACTGGCTAAGGAGACCATTTGGTGTAGTGGTTTGATCATTGGACTGCAGCTCTGCATAATAGGGTTTGGACCCTCTTTTGGCCATAGCAATCAGCAGGAGGTTACGTAGGGGGAGGGTCCTTTCCTTCTCAAATCCCTTTCCTCTTGCAATTTCTCCCATGTTTATCCCTCTCTTCCCTCCACTGTGTTCTTTCCAAACCAAAAGTGATGAAAGTTACACAAATCTAGCAGAAATTTTGATAAGTGCTCAAAAATGAACTAAGATTACATTCATAACTTTCCCAACAGGTTGATGAAAACAAGTTTAGCTCAGTAGCTCCATTCTCTATTTATATTCCCCAAAAGAATATGTTATGTGGATCTTCTATATTTCCCACTCCACCCATGGAAATAAAAATCAGCACTAACTGAAAGTGATATTTAATCTTCCAGACAGAGAAACCAGGATGCTTATTATTATAAAAATGCATGCGATAGACTGTGCACGTGGAGTGAATCTCGGGCATGTAACCAGGAAGCATGCCACATCAATTGCCAGATGAGTGGCTGGAGCACATGGTCAGAATGCGACCCATGTGTTAAAAAACAAGTAAGCAATTTAATCACAGGATGCATTGGCAAATAAATAAAGATGTTATTCTCTACCTTGTGCAAATGATGCAAGTACAAGCACAGACATTGTTCTGGGTGGAATCGCTAAAGAATATTGCTAAGGTAACCGCCAAACAGAAATTTGGAAGAGTTTCTTTTTTCTTTTCTTTCCTTTCTTTTTTTGGATTACAAATCCCTCAGTCCTCATGCCAATATTCTACACAGTTGCAAGTGACTAAAATTGGAGCATTTTAGTGGTTTCCCCCGTATAAGGAATACCTTGCTTCACAAAGTTGACATGGCCCTGTCTCTATCTACTATTTTCCCTTGGTAAGCAACAGCCAATGTGATGATTGTTTTGGTTTTATCTCTAGACAATTTCTTTTTTGTTAAATGTCTTGCTTAATAATGAATTTGTTCCATGATTTCTATTTGACCCTATATCATAGAATCCCAAGGCAGCATACAAGTATTATCAATTTATATGGTTTGAAACAATTGTTCTATATGATGTCATGATTATAGTTTATGGTAAGCCTCACTATAGAAGAATATGATCCCTGGTTTTCTGTTTATCCCAGATATCTGGCAGTGCAGACTCATATAATACGGTTTAAAGCAGAAAACCTTGGATCAGATCCTGAGATTTAGGTCTGAGTCCCTCGATAGAGATGAGAAGGTCAGAGTACAAAAGTTTTAAATAAATAAATAATAAATTAGGGCCTGCTTGGAAGGACCCTGAGAAGAATCTTGTTGAGATGGGCCAAAAGTCCACCGCACCTAGCCCCGTATCGTTGGCACCCGATAGCCAACTATTGCTCACAGGAAGCACATTAATAGAAATACACTGCACTATCCATTTTGTACTTTCCAGAAACTGATTGACAAACACATGCTACCTTGGTTGTCAGAGGTGATATAGTGCTATTCTACTGGTGGCCATCTATTGATGGCCATCTCCTCAATGAATTTATTCACTCCCATGATAACAAAATGATAGAAGATAAATAAATTAAGATAAGACAAAAGTTTGGAATGGAAGTCACAATTTTTTTTAATTTTTAATTTTTATTCTTTTTTTCAATATCTTTTGACTTTTGATTTTTGATTTTTGATTTTATTTTTATGTTTTTTTGCTCCTTTCTCTCTCCTATCTAGCTTTTCCTACTTTTCTATACATATATTGTTCCCCCTCTTTCCTTGATAATATTCACTTTATATATGCTAAAATAAAAAAATTTTGAAGAAAAAAAATAATTTATTCACTCCCGTTTTGAAGCTACTAGTACAATTTGCGACAATGAGTCCTACAGCTTTATGTTCTGTGAAGGGAAGTATATATTCTGAATCTTCATTCAGCTTCTGCAGATGATGCTAAGATAATTTTATTTCTGGCTATAGCTTAGTTTATGTCATCAAAGTCAGACTATATGTGTGTACGGCATGGGAAGCAGAAAAATGGGGCCATATGTGGCCTAAACACAATCTGTTCCACTAAAATTCTCCTAAGCTTTTAAGTGGCATGGGGTAAGCAACCTTTTTGAGCTTAATCTTTACCACAATATAAAATAACTTGTGTGCCTGTGTCCCTGTGCCAAAGTCCATATCTGAATGTTATAGTTACAGATATGAGCTTAAATGAGTTTATAGGTGCAGTATCTATGGCGGGAGGGGGCACATTAGATTTCTCTCCTTACTTGTTTCTACTTTTCAGTTTCGGATTAGGTCTTTGCGCCAGCCATCTCAGTTTGGAGGCCAAGCCTGTACTGAGCAATTGTCAGATCAACGGCCATGTTTCCCAACAAAACTGTGCCATATGGAAGATGTGAACTGTGAAAATAAGGTGCAGTGTGACAATGGTAATTTCTGCTTTATAACTAGGTATTTTAGAAATTTTGAACTTTTAGAATTGTGGTTCCCAAATGTTGGTCCTTAGATATGTTTGGACTTCACCTTCCAGAAGTTCCAGCCATAACGACCAGTGGTCAAAGAGTCTGGGAATTGCAGCCCATCCTCTTGGGCCATGAGATAGAGAACAATGAACCACAATCCACAATCATAGAAAGGAAAATGGGGATATCCAGTGGACTGGGGAACAGGAGGAGAATCAAGCCCATTAATGCCACATGACTGCTGGCATATCAGAACAGACTTATAGCACAGAAGGTAGGGGCGTTAGTCCACATAATTCAAATCAAATTTGTTAAATTTGTACTTACGAGGCAATATCCAATATGTGGGCAAGGCCCACGCCAAAAATTTAAGAATCAAAACTTACCCCATATTTTTTGTTTTAGTTTTGCAAATCTTGGAAGGCTCCCAAAGTCAGTGCAATGAAGCAAAGCGAATCAAAGCCAAAAAGGCTGCCTTGGTGCCTTGCCTTCCTCTGTAAGTTAATGGAGTCTCGGCATTAAGAGCAGAGGAGGGGGAGCAGTGTTTTCTGGGAACAGCACAGAACTCTGGGAAATGTAGGCTGGGAAGGGAGAGGCCATATGCAAAGGCCCTACCCTAAACTACATTTCCCAGAATGCAGTGCATTGCTCAGCATCAGACTAATTTGCCCTTACGTAACCAGCCAGAGTTCCAATAAATTATTATTTTTGTTCCTGGATTATAAATGTTATTTCCTAATTGATTCTATCATAAAAACATGGGGGGAAATTATTAAACTGCAAAAACTTTGTCTTTGCGTGAGGGACATTGTGTCATAACACATTTCGCTGCTGTCTCCATTCCACCAACTTAACGTCATCATCCACCCATTTAACTAAGTTTTTGGTGCAAAAACAACATTCCCAATGTAGAACTAAAGGAGAAATTGACACCTTAACAGGAGAAATGTCAGAGAGAGGTGATGCATCAGAAAAGAACGGGAGTAACAGAGTACAGAAATAGCTTGCCAGCAATAGTGACGAGAATTCACTCTGATTGGTGCACAAGCACAGGCTGTGATTAGCCAGAGAACATCATGTGCCTTTAGATAAGAACACGGTCCTGATTGGCCTAGTAGTTCCCATGTGTGTTTGTTTACAAAGTAAGTGAATGGTTAGGAGACGCGCAAATGAAGCTTTCACTTGGCAGGCAACCAGATGTAAGCCCAGTAGAAATGTAACAAATTGGGAACACTTTGCTCATAAAGCAATAACATAGAACAATGATGGAAATTCACACTGCGCCACAGTCATTAGCAAATAGGTTTCAGATGCTAGAATGCTTTATTTAATTGGATAGAGTAAGATGGGTTCATGAATACTGGCCAGTAACAATGCATGAAGAAGGGAGGGACTAAATGTCGACTCCATTGTTTGTATAAAACCTGTCTGCTGTGAAAGTTCTGGGTTCTGTCTGCCAGCGGCTACGTTTCCGCACAGGGTAGACGGACCCATCAGCTGATGTAATGCAATAAAGCTGGTTTCCTGAATCGCAGTAGAAATTGTCGCGACATCTCTTCCCTGCACTCGCACGTATCTGCAGCCTGATTGCCTTGGGAGTTCTGGGACTCCAAGTTACTGCTTCAGAACCACTATTTTCAAATTAAGGACTAGACAATTCAAACAGGAAATAATACTTTCAAACTAGGACTAGGAACATATTTTCTTTATTATTAAAAAATTGTTTATAAAAACTTTGAACATTCTCCAAAACTCCCTGGATAAGTGAAGCACTTAAAATTTAGTGGGCTAAGGGTGATAAATCAGCTCTAACATTGTAACGAGTTTCACTCCAATAGCTGTAAAATGAGGGCAAAAGGAACCCCAGCAGTTTCCCCAATTATAGTAATTATGCACAATTATTATAACTTAATAGTAACAAAATTTCTTTACTTTCATTATAGTGGATTGCTCATCTCTACTGCCTGAGTCGGGGTGAGCTCTCGACCAGTTGTGTAGCTCATCTGTCTATATATGTTGTATGTCTATGGCATTGAATGTTTGCCTGTATATGTGCATTGTGATCCGCCCTGAGTCCCCTGCGGGGTGAGAAGGGCAGAATATAAATGATATAAATAAATAAATAAATAAATAAATCAGCAGCAGGTTGGACATGACATTGCATGATAAGTACCATCCTGTCACAATCGCCGACTTAGAACTGCCCCTTTAACACACACACGGAGACGTAGCAAAGGCTAACTACTTTATTGAGTATATAAAACAGTTCAAAAGGGTAAATAGTCCAATAATATGCAAGTGTTCAAAGTATAAAGCAAATAGTCCAAAGTATCGTAGCAAATAGCTTGAAGCGTGGCAAGGCTCCGCAAACCAATGCGGATCAGGAAACAGGACAAGGTTTCGCAATCCAATGCGAATCAAGGACCAGGGCGAGGTGCCGCAAACCACTGCGGCTCAGGAAACAAGGCAAAGGCAAGGCAAGGCTTGATGACCACTGTTGGCTTGTGGTCCCACTCCGCTCGCGCCTATTCAGTATAGACGTGGCCGGAGAACTGAGGATCAGTTCCCACGGGCCGTACTTAATCCCTCGGCCGGGACCCCCGACGATCTAGGGCCCGGCGCCTCCAGTCTCTACTTTCCGAACGGTGACGGTCTAGGGACAGATGCCAGCTCCTCCTGCCCTCCTCTATGTCCCTGCGCCTGTTATGAGAACGGCCCCGCTCTTCCAGCCTAGTATCGCTATCTTCCTGAGAAGCAGCCTCCCCCCGAAGTTTCCCATCTGCTAGCCTCCATCTGCTGCTCGGCCAGCTCCTGGGAACCTCGGCCATTTGGGAATTCATAACTATCTCCGCTATCTGCTTCGCTGCCTCCCATCTCCACCTGGTCCGCTCCTTCCCCGGGAGAATGCTCCCATTCAAGATCCCAGGCTAAACTCTCTACAGGTGAACTGGGCAAAGGCACGGCTGACCAATCTTGCTCTGGGCCTTCCAACTCATCCTCCGAGTCCCTTTCAGCCTGTGCGGGTCCCAATGCCAACGGGACCCCCGGTGCGTCACCCCTCCCCCGTGGCCCGGGCGGACCCATGGGTGCTACACATCCAAACACACTGTTACCCTGCTGTAATTCTGTTTTGCCAGGCTCATGCAATAAAGTCCCAAGATTGTCACTGACATGTTCTACAACTCTTGCTTTCTACAACAATTGAGAGAAGAACTTGTCTCCAAGAACCACAACATATATCAAAGAAGGGTGGAGTGTATCAGACAAATGCCAAGGATCTAGACAACCAACAAAAGAACTCGAATTTCCCTTTTTAAATTTACTGGGTATTATAGGAGAGTTTTCAATTTAACAATGCGACTGTGGAGGCTGCGTGAAATTGGAACTCCATATTAAACTGAACATTAATGTGAGGATTGCAGTGTCTGCTTTTCAAGTATTTTAGTATGAAAATGCCACTCTGGCCCCTTAAGGGCAGAAAGAGAGAAATTTAATGGTGGGTTTTCTTCAATACTCATTATTTCAAAGATAACTTGTTTGTTTGTTTTTGTTTTGTTTTTACAGAATGCTAACACAATGACATGCAGAAAGATAGCAAAGTCCATTTGGGGAGAAAAATGAAAAACAATAAAAATATGTCAATAAAATGAATAAAGGGGGGGGGGTGCGTGTTTTGGCTTTTAAAGGATTAGTTTTCCAAGAATAGTTTAAAACAATAAAGGCACTTTAAAGAGGTAGAACTGGATCTGTAAATTTCGAGAGATAAAACAATATATGCAGAGACCACATGACCTTGGAGGTGGCTACAGACAATGCTGGCTCTTTGGCTTAGAAATGGAAATGAGCATCACCCCCAGAGTCAGACACAACTAGACTTAATGTCAAGGGGAAACCTTTACCTTTACTTTGAAGCAATATATTTTACTTTTCTCTCCCTTTTTTTCCAACCAGGTAGTAGAACTCAACTTCTTCTCCATTTGATTTTCCCATATGTTTTTTAAAATTATAGGCTAGACTTTTTGTAACCATGACATATTTATTTATTTATTTGAAAGATTTATATTCCACCCTTCTCACCCCGAAGGGGACTCAGGACAGGGCAGAGCACAGCATATATACGGCAAACATTCAATGCCGGAACAAGAATTCATTATATGCATACATAAACATTAAAAACATTTATCTCAATATTAAAATACACCATATAAAACTGTCTTGGTCATCTGCATCAAATCTAATTGACCTGGTAAAGTTTCCTATCTCTGCTTTATTGCAGAGATAGGAAAGCTTGGTCGCACAGCCAAGTTCCGAAAGCTTGGTCGCACAGCCAAGTTCTTACCATCCTTCTGAAGGACAGGAGGGAGGGGGGCCGATCTAATCTCACCAGGAAGGGAATTCCATAGCCAGGGGGCAATCGCCGAGAAAGCCCTCTCTCTGATCCCCACCAATCGTTCCTTTGACAATGGCGGGATGGAGAGCAGGGCCTCCCCAGATCTTAATCTCCACGATGGTTCATAGGGAGAGATGCGTTCGGACAGGTAAATTGGGCTGGGGCCATTTAGGGCTTTATAGGCCAAAGCCAGCACTTTGAATTGTGCCTGGTAGTATAGTAGATAGTAGATTCTGGCAAGTCCTCTCCCTCAAATCCCGCTGTCTGATGCTCCCATTCCTCCCTTGAGTAAGCTCTGGTACAACAGGCATTAAAAATACTCATATTGATATTGGAGATCACTTGTTCAAGCAGTTTGTCAGTTAATCCCAGTGGTTACTTAAGTTTAGTTTCATGGTCCATAGCTACTAAACTAGGGGGTTACATATGGAAAAATGAATACATAGTTGTCATGAATATGTAACTATGAATTATGTACCATACTTGTACTGCCCAATATAATTCCAGCCAGCATGTTCCTGATTTAGGGAGATCTTTTGACACAGTACTGTTATTCCCTGATCATTATTCTTTGTGTATTCTTCATAGTACCACTAATAGTACCACTTATCCACAGCAGAAGCTGTTGATGGCAAATTCATTAGCTACTCTTGTTTTGTCAACAAAACAGGTCGTTGCATTGCCAAGAAACTAAGATGTAATGGAGATGATGACTGTGGAGACAATTCTGATGAAAGGAACTGCGGGACCAAAAAGTCTGTGTGTGGAAATAGCAAATTCATCAACATACCCAGTGTACAACTTATGGGCCTTGGGTATGTTCTTTTTACTTGGACAATGGGTTTCATAGGAACTATCCAAAATGCTGAACCATTCTCCTAAAACTGGTGGATTGTACTAAAATACTAATGTTAATAAAACAAAATTGAAGCCTTATAAAGTCAACATCTTGCTTCCTCCCTGTAAACAGATTTATACTGGATTTTCCATTTGGTTTTCAGGGCTGAAACTGCTTCTCTTTAGGGGCTAAATTTCCTCAGGTATCTGCATGTTTGTGTTCATTGCACTTGAGAAAAAGGGGGAAATAATAAATATCTCAAGAGCATCTGAGGGCCCTTCCAGAGAGGTCCTATATCCCAGGATCTGATCCCAGGCTTTCTGCTTTAAACTGGATTATACGAGTCCACATCATCAGATAATTTGGGATAAAAAGTAAAACCTGGGATCACATCCTGAGATAAAGGGCCTGTCTGGAAGGGTCCTGAGAGTTATTATTTTTGATTTCAGCTCCCTGGATTCCCTAGCCAACATGGCCAGTAACAATGATACCTGTGAGATTCTGAGAATGGTACCCCCAAAATGTAATGTCCCTAAGCTCTGAAAAAGCTATGATAAAACGTTCTGTAGGGTTAGATGTGATTAGGCCTAGCCCTACATTTCTTCTAATATGAAACCCAAGCCAGCTTACAATAAGGTTAAAATGAGATACAGATATATACTTGATGAGAAATAAGATCAATGTATTACATTTTTAAAAGTAAAAAATCAGTTCACTATGTACCAATAAAGAGAAATACAACACAACCTATGTTGCCATTAGAAAGATCCTTCATTAATCAGTTATTTACCTAATGCCAGTTGAAATACAAAGCTTTACCTGCCAATCATCATCATCTTTATTTATATCTCGCCCCTCTCCCCAGAGGAACTCAGGGAGGCTTAAAACAAAACAAACAAATACAATAAATAATATAACACATACAATAATCACATATTGATTGATTGATTGATTGATTTGAAAAATTTATATGTATTTATTTATTTATTATTTGAGCTTATCAACCCCGAAAGGGCTCGCGGCTCAGGCCAATGGCACAGCGCCATGGTTAAAACATATTCTGCCCTTCTCACCCCAAAGGGGACTCAGGACGGAGCACAGGATATAAAGTAACTATAAATAAACACAAACATTAAAATCAGTTATATCTATTTTAAAAACAGCTGTTTAAAACCATCTCAAAAACCATGCTGGATCTGGTCAGTGGAGTAGGTTCTCTATTATTGCATCATTGCACTGCCTCAAAGGCTTGGTCCTACAGCCAGGTCTTTACCATCTTTCTGAAAGGCAGAAGGGAGGGAGTTGATCTAATCTTTCCAGGAAGGGGGTTCCATAGCCAGGGGAAAATCACTGTTTAGGCTCTCTCTCCTGTTCCCGCCAAACGTGCCTGTGACGGTGGCGGGACCAAGAGCAGGGCCTCCCCGGAAGATCTTAGTCTTCATGGTGGTTTGTAAAGAGAGATGCATTTGGACAGGTAAATTGAGCTGGGATCATTTAAGGCATTATAGACCAAAGCCAGCACTTTGAATTGTGCCCGGTAGCAAAAAGGAAGCCCGTGGAACTAACATAACATGGGAGTTGTGTGCTCCCTGTATGCCGCCCCAGTTATTAACCTGGCTGCCTCTTGTTGGACTATTTGTCGCTTCCGAACAGTCGATAAAGGCAACCCCACATAGAGTGTGTTGCAATAGTCTATCCTGGATAGACTATCAATTAATAAAAAAATAAAAAATAAGAACAAAATAGCACAATAATGTAAACGTAAATAAACAATTTAAAAGACTAAAAAGGCCAATGAAATATAGGGCCTATCTAGACTGTGCTAGAAGAGAATTCCATAGCTTGGAATCAGTCATTGAGGAAGCCTTCTCCCATATCCTTGCCAAACATGCCTGTGATGAAGATGGGGCCAAGAGAAAGTCCTCGTCAAAGCATATCAATGGATATTTGACTTTAAACTTGCAAAAGGAGGACCTGTATTCAGAGTCAGACTTAAACGACATAGGGCTTTGTAGGTCAAACCACCAGGTAATACAGAAATCTCCAGTTAATGCTCAGAAATGATCCTGTCTGAAATGTCAGGGAGTTTAGCTCTACTTAAGAAGCAGCATCTATATTACTTTTTTTAAAAAATTACAATTTTCATTTTAGGTACCATATTTTGGCAGATGAGAGCCGAGGAGAAGTTCTTGACTATTCTTTCAATGGCGGGAACTGTGTCCTTGTGAAGTCTGAAGATAATAGGACTAGGTATCGTGTGCCTGCAAACCTTGAGTCAGTCAACTTTCAGGTGATTGTAAAGCACCCCAAAGGATTGCTGCTGAGATTGGCCAGTAAGCCAATTCAAAGTCAATTTGGAGGGTCCCTTGAATGTAGAAACTAGGAATATATAGAATACCTTCCTATGCTTTTCCTGATGGCAGTGGTTCCCAAACTTTGGGCCTCCAGGTATATTGGACTTCAGCTCCCACAGTTCCTAACCGCTGGTAAATTGACTGGGATTTCTGGGAGTTGAAGTCCAAAACACCTGGAGGCCCAAAGGTTGAGAAGCACTGCTGTAAAGGAAAGAGCTTTACTGGCAGTCAAAAAACTGTCAGGAAGAAAATCATGTGCATTGCTGCACTGAAATATTTTTGCACAGAAAATCATGTATATTTCTTTGCAGAAAGTGTTTTTCTGCACAGAAAATATGTTTCTGTGTAAAAATGTATTTTCCATGTAGAGCAATCAAAGATTTTTTTTCCAGAAAAGTTGTTTTCTGCACAGATATTTCACAATGTGTGTATTGCAGTTGGAAACTGTTCACAAATGTTCATGTTCTTATCTGGTGTGGAGAATACTGCTAGAAATGATGCCCTGTGGTTTTTTGGGGGGGGAAGAGTGTACTCTGAACAAGATTATTTATTTGTTAAAAATTATTCTATCACCAAGATTATTTATTGATTGACTTAATAACACACCTTCCTTCCACGTTGGAAGCCAAAGTGGCTTCCAGTAATTTCAAAGAAGATTAAATTACATCTTATTTTACTAATGTTTATTGATGCACTCAATATGACCTTTTCACATAAGCATCTGACCCTATAGTAGGATATTTATATATTTAAAACATTTATATTCTGCCCTTCTCAGGGCAGAGCACAGCATATATACGGCAAACATTCAATGCCAGGACGAGAGTTCATATACGCATGCATAAACATTAAAAACATTTTTCTCAATAATTAATACACCATTTAAAACCATCTTGGTCAACTGCATCTAATCTAATTGGCCTGGTAATCTTTCCTATTGCTGCTTTATTGCCCTGTCTCGAAAGCTTGGTCCCACAGCCAAGTTTTTACCATCCTTCTGAAGGTTAGGAGGGAGGGGCCCGATCTGATCCCACCAGGAAGGGAGTTCCATAGCCGGGGGGCAATCACCGAGATATGAATGTATTATTTAAATAACTGCATAGCAGATCGGGGAACAGGGACTCTGCCAGTGTGGGATAAAGGTACAGTCCCTTTTAAATCTCAGCTTTGTCTGTGCTTCTGGGTTCAGACCTTAGCCTGTATGGCAAAGTTTCAGCTGTGGCCAGAACTGCATTTGCTTAGGTAAAAGAAGTTTGCCAGCTGTACCCATTCCTTGAGGCCTCAGATCTGCCTATGCTGACACTTGCCTTGATTACATCCTGTGCAGATTCCTGTAACATGGAGCTATATTTGGAAATTGTTCAGAAACTTCAGTGGGTTCAAAATGCTGCAATCATTTGACCAGGGCTAGATGCAGAGAACATGCGACTCTCCGTGTTGAAATAACTGCAGTGGCTACTGGTCCTTTTCTG
Source organism: Anolis apletophallus (assembly GCA_030556195.1). Taxonomy (NCBI): domain Eukaryota; kingdom Metazoa; phylum Chordata; class Lepidosauria; order Squamata; family Anolidae; genus Anolis; species Anolis apletophallus. The sequence continues at coordinate 30,121,066 of JARBWK010000006.1, read as the reverse complement.
GGTAGAAACTAAACTGTTGGTTTGGTCCAGACTATCTGAAAGACTGTATCTCCTTCTACATGCCAGGGCAAGCATTAAGATCCGAAACAGAGGTGGGAGTGGGGACATCTCAGTCTTTCCATCTGGACAGGCACATTTGGTGAGGACTCGGGAGAGACTTTTCCCATGGCCAGTCCCAAACTGTGGACCTCTCTTCCATGGGAAATCTGGTTCGCCCCTCCCTGTTCTCTTTCAACTAACAGATGCATTTTAAAAAATTATTTAGGGAAGCTTTTGAATCTTGAATCTTTAATTACAGAGCTATGATGTGTGTATGTGTATGTAAGTGATATACATTTTTAAATATTTTTTGTATCAAGAATATGTTTTCTGTTAACTATTTTAACATGCTTTTAGTAATAGAGGTATTTGATGCATTTTTTACTTTTATAAAATAATTGTATTAACTACATATTTTTTCATTAGTGTAAGTCACCTTGAATCCTATTCTGGGAGGAATGCAGACAGACAATCAGTCATACAGACATACTCCAGTGGAAAATATTGATAAGACTATGTGCAGAATCTGAGTAGCACTGATTTATTTATTTTTCTTTAAAAGATATATTCATTTAATTTTCCTTAGTACTTTAGGGCTTTAAAAACTGGTCATTTCCCCCAACCCATCAGCCCTGTTCAAGCTTTTGCCTGAAACTATGCTGAAGGCTCTAAATCAGTGGTTCCCAACTATTTTTGTCCAGGGACCACTCTCCAACATTAGTACCAAAAGGAATGGGGCTGGTCAGCTCTGCAGAAAGGAGCGGAATAAAATAAAATGGAAGGTTCACAGACCAGATTTTTGTTCTCGCGGCCCACTGCAGGACAATGGCCCACAGGTTGAGAACCACTGCTCTAAATGGATGAAGTCACAGGTGGATTTTGGAACATGCATACTCTGTCCACTTCCACTCAGTCTCTAAGTGGCATGCATCTGAAAGGGCACACGCAGCATGCAAGTAATAAGAAATCAGGATCCCCTAACAGTGATTCTCAACCTGGGGTCCCCAGATGTTTTTGGCCTACAACTCCCAGAAATCTCAGCCAGTTTACCAGCTGTTAGGATTTCTGGGAGTTGAAGGTCAAAAACATCTGGGGACCCCAGGTTGAGAACCACTGCACCTACCACAAGCAGAGTTTAGGAAACAAACTATAACTCCCAGTACACCCCAGTCAGAACAGCCATTGGGAATGATGGAAACAGTAGTCCAAAATGCTTCCAGACATTTCTTGTGTGTTTTTGTATTTATAGTAAATTGAAAATGAATAAAACATCAATTTTGCAAGCAATTTTGAAACCTTAAGGACTAGGGACAGAGGGGAGCAAAGAGAAATATCTGAACAGAGATAGGGTTTATATTTTAAAATTATTTGACAAAAGCATTGGTTGCCAGTTGCCTTTATTTTCACTGTTTCTTCAGTCTCAAAACTTTTTTACAGGTGAGCAATCAAGAAGATGATGTAAAATCCCATTATTATACAGATTTAACATCCATGATGCAAACTCAAAATCAACAAGGTTCATCTTATGAAACTTCAAAAGGCTATTTTGGAATCCCAATTTTCTTTGGTGTAGGACATAATTCAATGGTGTCATCATCTCATAATTTCAAGGAAGCCGTTAAATCATCCCACAAAATGGTAAGTATATATTGCCATATATATTGATAGCTTCAACTTTGAAATCTTAATTTTAGGAAGGATCTACATTGACAAATCCAGATTATCTGCTTTGAACTGGATTATATGAGTCCACACTACCATATAATCCCATTTAAAGCAGATAATCTGGATTTTATTTGGCAGTGTATATGGGGTCTTTGTCTTTTATTAAATGAGCCATGACTATCAGTGCTGAAATGCATTTATTGTAAAAGAAGAAGAAGAAGAAAAATGAATGGCAATGCATAGTAATGATAATTATAAATTCCGTTTTGTCTTCTCTGAAAGAGTTCTAACTTCATTAGGGTTCATAAGGTGATTGCCACTTCAAACTTCACAGTAAAACGGTCAAACTTGCAGGTCTCCAGAGTCTTCTTGAATGCCCTCAACAGCCTGCCTCTGGAGTACAACTATGCCCTTTACAGCCAGATATTTGATGACTTTGGCACTCATTACTACACATCTGGCTCATTGGGAGGGAGATATGACCTTCTTTACCAGTTCAATGAAGAAGAGACAAAAAACTCAGGTGTGTGTCTATCTGATGTATTGGTTGCTGTGATTCCTGGGATTATTTTTTTATTAAAAAAAAGTACCCAAATGACATTTCTGTTGCCCTGGACTATTTTTGGGAAATTACTGTTGGAATTCAACCCCACAATGCCCAAATCTCAAGTCCTCAACGAGGAACAGTTTAGTAAGTTTAGTATAGACTAAGGGTCTCCCTTCCCCCATGTCTCCCAAATAACAGTTGGGAATGTATCTTTTTCTTGTGTTTTCTCTCTTTCTGCTCTCATTCTGATTGGTTGTTTAAAATTTATATTTTTCTTCTGCAAGCCTTTTTGAATGTGACTTCTGCCTTCTTACACTTTAGTATGGAGAATATGTGCAGTGTGCTTTGAGATCTCTCTCTGCTTGTGTGTTAGGAGAGATGTGGTGATTGAGTTTTCCCCTCTCTTGAAACCTCAGAAGACATGGGTGTTAGAGTAGCTTAGACTCAGTTCTTAATTATTAAGAAATGAAGTTATTTTTATTATTGTAAATAAATCTTTTGTGATTTTTTTTAAAGATTGGACTTTGCATATTGGCCTTCTAAGCTCTGAATTCTTTACAGCCACATCTCACAGCACTTCACACTCTGCTCGCTAATGAGATGATCTCAACTTTTGTATCCTGTTTGTTTTTGGATGTTCTGTTTTATTTTAGGGTAGTTTTCCCTAACAATTACCAGTACCAGCTACAATGCTTATTCCAATTTCAAGACATATGGAACCAGTGCATCCTCTTTTCTTTTTCTCTTTTCTTTTTACTTTTTAAGAGTTACAGTTCTATAATGCATCTATGAAATAGCACTTTTGCAGTACAGGCTGTATACCTTTAAAGAAAACAAAATCCAAAAGGAGAAAAAAATATTAAAATGTTATGACTAACTTAGCAAGCTATAGCCGATGAAAAGAATATAAGTTCAGATGCAGGAAATATCCAACAGTCTACAAAGAGAATAAAGGATTAGCTTGGTATAGCTCTCTGGGTTTTCCTTACATTTTCAGTCAATTGGGAAAAAGTCTGGATAAGATTTAGGACTATGCAGCAAGAAGCAAAATGTGCTCACTTTTATCAGGGATAGTAAGACCCACTGCTTAGAATTCAAAAGGTGAAAGATTTAGGCCAAGTTACCAGTGGCTGGAACATCCGAGGCCAGCCCAGAGCAGAAATGCTTCAGGCTGGTCCAAACCTCCAGCATTGCCCCAAACTCATGGTGGCAGCAGATCAGAATCCACATGGTCCAGCTGAGCCAAAATGGCATTGGCTCCACAGAGCTGTCATGTTACTATCCGTGTCATCACCGCCACTCCCAGCAAAGGCACCTACATAACCAGGAAGAAGGATAGGGCTGGTCTTCCATTTTCTTCCTGGTCTTGTGGGTGCCTCTGCAGATGTCAGAATGGGTCCCATGATGGCCAGGAGCTCACATGGGCCTCTGCTGTAATCTTGGAATGGTGACAGCATTGACATAGGTGTGATCAATCCCGCATGAGCACAGGGGAAAGGAGATGGCAGCAGTGCCTTATTTGGACAGTGCATTGGGTTAAACCATACCCCATCCTGCTGTCCTTATAGCCCTGAAGCCATGAAGTTGCCCAGGAGTTTTAGGAAAGCTCCAGAGTACACCTAACAACTTTTTTCTAGTCAGTCTTAAAACACATTAACCCATTTCATCATAAATGCAAGGACATTGTGGGGTATTGGCTATAATGACCATCTAGATGAGTGCCTAGACCAGGTAAGGGCAAGTTTTGGCTCTCTATGTGTTTTGGAATTTAACTCCCAGAAACCGTTAGGAATTATGGGAGCTGAAGTCCAAAGCAACCGGAGGGCCAAAGTTTTCCCTAGACCATGGATGAGGAAAACCTTTGGCCTGCCAGATTGAGGGGGGGGGGGACCCAGTATTGTCAATGGAAAGGAACTGTGAGTTCAAAGTTAATTCACTGTTGAAATAATAATAATAATAATTTAATTCTTACCCCCCTCTCCTCATGACTTGCAGCAGGTCACAGCACAGTAAAAAATACAAAAATACTATAAAAATTCTACAAACACACATTTTTAAATGCAGTTTCATAAAATATACATATCAAAGTATTTCTATAAAATACACATTAATCAACATTATAATTAAAGGATTCATGTGATTGGTGTACCATTTTCAAATATGGTATAGCACACGATGGAGTCCAGGCAAAAGTTTGCCCTTCGAAGTTGTCTGTTCATGATCTGGGGCTAAATCCAATGTTAGTTCTGGCAGAAGTAGGCTCATTGAAAACAATGGAATTGTGTGACCTATTTATTTTAAATGGGTCTTCTCTAGTTGAGACTACCATTGGATTTAGCTCTCAAATCTTCCTTTTTATATGTTCAACAAGAAGATTATTTCAAAAGGAATTTGTAGTTTGAGGGTGGCCCAGACACTATGCTGACCCTCATGATTTTAAGGATCAATTATCACACTGCTTGGAATCTTGGTGAATTTGTCATTTTTGGGAAATTCATGTCTTTTTTCTGATTGAATGTTCTCCAGGTTTAACACAAGAAGAATTAGCAAGATGTGTGAAATTTGAAACAACATACTACATTTTTTTCATCCCGATAAGAAACCGTGGTGAGAAATGTTCCCGCAGTAAAATGACAGAGCGCTATGAAGGTACATATCTGTTTCCAGGACTTCACATACTTTTGTACTAAAGTCCTAGTCAAATTTCACTCTATACAATCCCATTCTATTTGGACCACAAGGACTTCCACATTCATATGAAAAGTCATTATGGCTGCAGACCCATACCCATTTACATTGTTTCAAACAGGACTTACTTCAGGACATACTATAGTGGTAGAAAGTAGATGGAGGAACTACTAGTTTATTTATTATTTCAGACATTTATATCCTGTCCTTCTCACCCCCGGAGGGGGACTCAGGCAACCAGCAACCATTAGATGCCAACATTAAAACGTGTTGATAGATCCATAGATACATTTGAGTGGTTCTCTTCTGTAGGTATCAATTTTTCAAATTTCAGAAAAAAGTAGGGTGTTCTCAGAAAACGTCCAAGGAGTAAGCAGAGAAGGGTTTCTTGGAAAATATTCAAGGTTTAATGTTCAATAAAGGTATATCACAGTTCAAACGATAGAATAAGTGGAATGTATGCTGTTGTCAATCACAGGTCACACACTTTCCAACCATTTTCTGGGACCTGTTTGGTTGGAAAGTGTGTGACCTGTGATTGACAACAGCATACATTCCACTTATTCTATTGTTTGGACTGTGAAATCAATTTTTCAAATATCAAACACATGAAAAAGATTCCTAGCCACCAAATTAAGATGATAAAATGGGGGGGGGACTTGTTCATAAGACAAAAAAGCCAGTGCTAAGTAATGGTTTGAGCATTGGACTATGACTCTGGAGATCTGCTGGCCATGGAAACCCACTGGGTGACCTTGAGCAAGTTACATACTTTCAAAGTGCATATACACAGTAGAATTAATACAATTTGACAGCACTTTAACTGGCATGGCTCAATGCTGTGGAAACCTAGGATTTGTAGTTTGTTGAGGCACTAACACTCTTGGCAATGAAAACTAAAGAACTTAATAAAACTAAATGTCCCATGATTCTATAGCATTAAGCCATGTCAGTTAAGTTAGTGTCAAACTGCATTAATTCTGCAGTGGAGATGTACTTGTACTCTGAGAGGTAGAGAGATATTCTTGAGAAGTCTTGTCAAGAAAACCCAATGATTGGTTCACCTTAGATTCATCATAAACTGGAAATAGGTTGAAGGTACACCACCACTACATCAATCAAGAGTGGACAGCTTTCAAAAGATACTTCATAAACTACAGTTCTTAGACTCCCACATATTGACTTGGAGATTCTTTAAGCTGTAGCCCTAAATTACTCTATGTTCTGGCCTGAAATCTTAGGTTCCGTACTGAAGTCATCTGAACGGTCTATTTCTATGGTAAAGGGAGGACGTGCACAGTATGCTGCAGCCTTAGCCTTTGAGAAAAAGGGATCTTTTCCAGAAGCAAGCATCTTTAATAATTGGCTGGAGTCAACCAAGGAAAATCCTGTTGTGGTTGACTTTGAGGTAAGAGCTGGAGCAAAGGGAAATTAGAACTTGTTTATATCATACCTTTTGTTAACTTGTTGAATTACAACAATACAGAAATACAAAATGGTCATGACCCAGGGCTCTCATTAAGTAAGGAGGACAGAGTTTAACCAAACCAACACAGGATGTGCTAAAACCAGATTTACTTAAAGAACAAAAACACCAAGTCTTTCCAAGATCTGGCTAACTTAATACAAATACTAGGTCTGTTTGATCCATGGTTCTAAATGCTTCAAAAATACTTACAAAACAAAAGTTCTGGTAGTGAACATTTCAGAACTCTAACAAAACGTTCAAAATTTCGTTATAAATGGCAGTTCCTAATTGATTGTCTTTAAAATTGCCAATAATGAAATAATAATGAAATTTTGATAGAGTTCTGAAATGTTCACCACCATAACTTTTGTTTTGTAAGTACTTTTGAAGCATTTAGAACCATGGATAATAAATAACTAATAAATACAGCACACAGAAGGGGTGACACAAATGAAGTTCCAGAGGTATAAACTAGTCAGAGTTCCAAAGTCGAGACAGATAATCAAGGATAAGTCCAAAGATACAAGCCAGAGTTCACGTTCCTTAATGAAACCAGGAAGTCAGTCCAGAGTTTGGTTTCAAGATATACAAGGTTACTAGAACAGGCATGGTCCCAAGCAGAATTGTAGGAATAAGGTTAAGATCTGGAAATCTAACCCAGGGGTAACAGCCAAGAGTACATTACGACTACCAAAGAACAAGCTCTTCCTTTATATCCAGAGAGTCTTAGCTGCTGCTCATTACAGCAGGCCTTCACAATAATCCCAGAAGAATTCCTCAGGAAGGGAAGGTCAGCTTGAGCTCTTCCAAGAAGTCAGATTAACCCTTTCCAAGAACCCAACAATAACAGAGCTGAACCAGACAAACCACTGGCCATGACACAAATATACACTTAAAACATTTTTCTAATGATTGTTAGGCAGCCATATTTATTTATGTATATGTTAATTTATTCAAAATGATCCATTGATTTTGTAAACCCTAATTTATCATAATTAGGTGACTGATTGCTAGCTTTGCTGTGGGACTCTGTGAGTTGTATTTCAAAAATATACCAAAAAGTAAACAATCTCTGAACTGAAGACACATGCCATACATTGGTTGCATGTCTCTGAACTGAAGACACGTGCCATACATTGGTTAGATATTTAATTACAATTTGTGCTTGATAACAATGTTACATTTTTTAAAGCTTAGCTTTGGAAAGCCTGCATTTGAATCTTTGTACAGGTGATCATTTTCCTGTTGGATGAGGATTTCCACTTGTTTTTTATAGGTAGAGCAAAACTGATAGATTCTCCCTTTGCAGAAAAAGAAAACACAAAGCCCATCTACATAGGCTGAATACATGAGCCAGGAAATGAATTAGCCTGAGAAGTCCAAACAACTCCAGACTATCCAGATTTCCAGGTTATTGGAAATTCAGAGTTACCCCACCTTAAAAAAATACTTGGTGCATCTTCCCAAGTATGGGGTCTGAGGGAACTGACCCTCAGGATTGCCATATACAATCCTGAGAGTCAGTCCCCACAACCATCCTTCTTCTTATGGCTCCAGTAGCTGATGTGGAGAGAGAAGGGTAGGATACACCCCCCCCCCCCCACATTTCACCCTAAAACATACTTCACAGGCCTCCAAATGGAAGCACGAGGTATGTAGAGAGTTCCTGATGTGTCAAAATGATGTGCCAGGAGCTTTGGAAAGAGGAGATTCCTCCCTCCAAAGCTTCTAGCATCATTTTAACATGCCAGAAGCTCTCTGCAAGTCTTATGTCTCCATTGGGAAGCCTGTATGTTATGTTTTAGGGCAAAACAGGGATGGGAGCCAGCAGCAATACCTTCAGGCCAATTGTAGATTAACCTGAAAGGGAATCTGGCTACCATCCACAAAAAAAGCAGGGGCTTAGCCAGCCAACTGGCCTCCATACGCGAATGACATCAGAGTTTAAAACACCAATGTCATTTGCATATAGGTCTGTGTGGAAGTGGCCAGGAACTTCCTTGCCTTGCCGTCAACATGTTTGAGAGCCTAGTTTGATTCTTTCTTAGGTGGCTCCCATTCTGGATTTGGCGAAGAACTTCCCTTGTGCTGTCACAAAGCGCTATAATCTGAGGAAGGCTTTTTTTGAATATATGACTAGATATGACCCATGTCATTGCGCCCCATGCCCCAACAATGGTCGGCCTGTTTTATCTGGAACTGAATGCCTCTGTGTGTGCAAAGCTGGAACCTATGGCAGTAACTGTGAGAGAAGAACCCCAGATTATACATCAGGTATTTTTGTTAATATTGTAAGTATGGGTTTTATGATAGTCTGGGCTAGCAGAACATTGCTCTGTTGTGCTTTGCTTCAGATCATTACTAATACATCTTTCAGTTGACTAAACTGAAATGCAAATATCATCACACCTATAAACTAAAATCCTTAGTTGTACATCTTTGGCAATTTGTATAAAATAATGCCAATCATTTTACAGAGTTGTTACAATATTGCTAAAGTGATTGTGCATCTGTTCTAGCAGTTCTCAAAATGTGCTCCATGGAGCACTTGTGAAGCATACTCAGGGGCTCAGTGGTTCCTTCCTCTTCCTCCTTCCTCCTCTTCCCCATCCAAGCTTTCCCTCCTCTTTCCTGCTCTTTTTCCTATCACCTCCCTTTCTGCCAAAAGCCTTGCCTCCCTTTCCTCAAAAGCATCCCCCATCTCTCTTGTCACCCAGATTCTTTCCCCCTCACCTTCCTTGCTACCAAAACCCTATTTCTCTCCCAGCACTCAAGGGGTGCTTTAAATGCACATTTCCTGCATGGCAGAAGGGAGTTGAACTGGATGGTCCTTGGGGTTTCTATTATTATTATTATTACTACTACTACTACTACTATTACAAAGACTGGGTGGCCATCAGTTGGGGGTGGTTTCATTGTGCTTTTCCTGCAGCAGATGGTTGGCCTACGGGGCCGGGGCCCAACATACCTAAAAAACCGCTTGTTGATGCCTGCTTACTCAAGGACCCCGCGGCCAGCAAACAAGAACCTTCTTCACGTACCAGGCTTGAAAGAGGCCCACCTGGAGACCACGAGACGGAGATCGTTCTCCGTTGTGGCCCCCGTTCTTTGGAACTCGATGCCACCGGACCAGAGAGCCTCCCTCGACCTGCCCCAGTTCCTGACCGCTCTGAAGACCTGGCTATTTAGGAAAGCCCATGGTTAATGCAGAACCAGGAACTCAAATACCGAGCCTGGCCCCTGCATTTAACCACTGAATATTTTAATCTAGTTTTAAATACTCTATTTTAATTGTGGAATTTGTTGTGTGTAAGTCGCCCGGAGCACTAACGTGGAGGGCGACTCAGAAATAATAAAGTCAGTCAGTCAGTCAGTCAGTCAGGATTGGATGGCCCCTGGGGTTACTCCTGTTATTATTATTATTATTATTATTATTATTAGTATTAGTATTACAAAGGTTGGATGACCATCTGTTGGAGGTGCTTTGTATCAAAAAGTTTGCCTGTGTCTGATTGATATGTTTGTGTGTGTGCGTGCGTAAAAGATTTCCCCTGACATTAAGTTCAGTCATGTCTGACTCTGGGGTTTGGTGCTATCTCTTTTTCTAAGCCGAAGAGCCGGCATTATCCATAGACACTTCCAAGGTCATGTAGCCAGCATGACTGTGTGGAGCAGAGGTTGTCGTGGAGTCCCAAGAAATGCTTATATATTATATTACATATTCTACACACACACACATTATATATATATATATATATATAATATAATATATAAACATTTATTGGGACTCCATGAGAAACCCTGATCTATACTATTTAATTAATGCATTTTGCTGCTACTTTATCTCCCATGGCTCAATACTGTGCAAACATATTGCAATTGCAAGTTATAGTTTTGCAAGACCTTTAGCCTTCTTTGCCAAAGTATGCTGGAGCCTCACAAAACTACAAATCCTAAGATTCCACAATATTGAGCCATGAAAATGGTGTCAAAGCACAGTAATCTACAGTATAGAGCCACTTTAATTCTTTGAATTCAATGGAGACTTAACCCTAAAACCACATAAATACATTTGTAACCTCAGTCTCTTTAGTTTCGTACATCAGCCAAATGTCACTAGTTGATTGATAAATGATAGGAATGAATGAATGATTTACTGACTAAGCTGCATAAAATGTGATGGCAGTCATTAGTGTCAATGGCTTTGAAAAGGGATTAGACAAGTTTATTACATATAAAGTAGTACAACAACATAAAGAATGAGAAAGTGCATATTATTCAGGAACTCATTTAATGGGTTAAGAGTATTCCTGTTGATATTTCTTCAAATAATACTGTAGAAATGCTTTTTTTTTGGAACGTAGATGCAGTAGATGGCTATTGGAGTTGCTGGTCTGCGTGGAGCCCATGTGATGCATCTTTTAAGAGGAAAAGGACCCGATTGTGTAACAACCCCGAACCCATGAATGAAGGAAAACCCTGTGAAGGAAAAGGAGAAGGAGAAGAAGACTGTTTTATTCAATTGTTTAGAGACCAGTAAGATTTTGTGGTGGGAAGAGGTGGAGAATATTTGCTTCATCAACCATTTTTGCCTACAACCTCTACACTCCATTATTGGGTGGGACTGATGGAATTTGTAAGCCAAAACATCCAAAGGGCAGAAAGTTGGTCAGACCAGTTTTATATGGTTTCCCTATCCCAGATTTATATAGTATCACCAATGTTCAATAGTCAACTCCAATAGACAACATATAAGTAAATTCAATTGATTCAATGCCTCTATGCTGGTCAAAAGTTACAATAGCATCTAGCCTACAGAATATGCCCTGGCCCTGCAATTCTCACCAACTTTGTAATGTTGATGGCTGAGAACAAGCAGAAATATGTCCACTGTAGGATTGGGTGTGTACTGTAAGCATTTATCAGCATTACAGTATCCTTAACATCTATCATATCTATATAGCCAAGTATGGATTGTATTAGGGTTTGAAAGCAGTGCAATCAAAGAACTTCCCCATTTTTTTTCTGGAAACCAAATGCATCATCATAGCAGATTCTAGTCTAGAGCAGTGTTTCCCAACCTTTTTTGAGCCGCGGCACACTTTTAACATTAAAAAAATCCGGGGGCACACTACCAACCAAAATGACACAAAATGACACTGTAACACAGAAAAGAACGGCTGGGGGATGGTGAGCTGCTGGGAGTGCCGAAGCCAGGGGAGGAGCCAGGCCACACCATGCCCCGCCCCCTCCCCAGCTTCAGTTCTCCCACAGCTTCACCAGCCTTGAGGGGGCAGTGCCAAGCCAGCATTGTGCTGGCTCTGCCACCGCTGGCTTGGCATTGCCCCCTCAAGGCTGGCAAAGCTGTGGGAGCACTGAAGCTGGGGGAGGGGCAGAGCCAGGCTGCGCCAGGACGCGCCATGACCCACCCCTCCCCCGGTTTCAGTTCTCCCACAGCTTCGCCAGCTGTGAGGGGGCAAGCCAGCATTGTGCTGGCTCTGCCATCGCTGGCTTGCCACTGCCACCTCAAGGCTGGCGAAGCTGTGGGAGTGCAAAATCCGGGGGGAGGGGTGGAGCCAGGCTGCATCATGCCCCCCCTCCCCCTGGTTTCAGCTCTAACAGAGGAGGAGCATGAGCGGTGGATGGGCTTCAGTAGGCGGGGCTCCTCCTCCGCGCGGCTTCAACAAGCAAGGTGCGGGAGTCATGGCAGATTGGAGGCTGGTTGGGGAAACGGCCGAAGGAGGCGATGCCCCAGTCCCTTCTTCTTTTTCTTCACCGCCGCCCGTCCCTTCCTCCTCTTCTCCCAAGCAGCAAGAATTCAACAGGAGGAGGGGGGAAGGAAGGGGGGCAGAGATCTTTTCTCGTGGCACACCTGGTGATCGCTCACGGCACACTAGTGTGCCACGGCACACTGGTTGAGAAACACTGGTCTAGAGCAAGAGGACAAATCTAGCCCTCCTGCATGACTAGATAGCTGCATTTATTCACTTCTCCATGATGCCACTAATTGACGATTTCTCACCTTTTGTATGTTTTTTCCCCTCCATTCTGGTGCCTCTTTTAAAGCTTAGTTACTAGCAGTAAGAAGAGCTTTCAACTACAGCATGCTAAAATCTTTCATTTTACATTTTGCCTTGGCTCCACCCACTCTACAGTCGCAAGTATTGGAACTGGGTCCTTACCTGCTTACTTTGAAGAGACAAATATAATGATGCTCAGTTACATAAGGCCCTATAGATCTTGTGCTGAGTATTTTTCACCCATACCTTGGAAAATCAGATTTGGCCACAGTAGTCCATGCTCTGGTTACATCCCAAATAGACTACTGCAACATGCTCTATGTGGGGTTCCCTTTGAAGACTGTTCAGAAGGTTCAAATGGTCCAACGGGTGGCAGCCAGATTGCTCACTGGAGCAGCATACAGAGAGCATACAACCCCCTGCTATATGTCAGCTCCACTGGCTGCCAGTCTGCTATTGACCACAATTCAAAATGCTGGCTTTAGCCTATAAAGCCCTAAATGGTTCCGGCTCAGGTTACCCATCTGAACGGATCTCTCCCTATGAACCATCTCGGAGCTTAAGATCATCTGGGGAGGCCCTGCTCTCAGTCTCATCTCCTTCACAGGTGCAACTGATGGGAACAAGAGACAGGGCCTTCTCAGTGGTGGCCCCTCAGCTGTGGAATTCCCTCCCTGGGGATATTAGATTAGCCCCCCTTCCTCCTGACCTTCCATAAAAAAAGTAAAAACGTGACTCTTTGATCAAGCCTTTGGAGATCTTGTGCAATAGATATTTTATTAATTATTTATTTATTTACAGTATTTGTATTTCACCCTTCTCACCCTGCAGGGGACTCAGGGCAGATTACAATGTGAATGTACATATACATGGCAAACATTCAATGCCATAGACATGCAGCATATATAGATAAATATGGAATTATGTACAATTACTATTGGAATGCCACAGACTATGACTTTGGATAACGTGGTTAACAGTGAAGGCACTGTTTTATATATTTTAATGTTTTAATGCATTTTATAAATCTATTTAAATGTTTATTTTAACTGTACATTGTTTTTGAAGGCATCAAATAGTTGCCTAAGTGTAAGCCAGAGTGAAGAAAGGTGGGGTATAAATGTTGTAAATAAATAAATAAATATGTTTATTAATAAATTCCTAACAAGAAAATCTTAATTTTCAGAGGAGCTGTTTGTGTAAATGATAATGAAGGTGTAAGGGAAGTAGAGCTGCCTGTAGTTGAGCCTGAAGCTGGATGTTTGGCTCCGGTACCACCAGAAAATGGATTTATCAGGGTAAGAGCATTTCACAAGTTACAGAAGATTTGGACCAGGTCCGGGGTAGAATGAAACTTTTCTTTTGTGTGCTTCATGCTCTCAGGATAAGGTTTTTTAATTGTCTTATTTACTTGCCCACCCTACAATGAGCCAGACCAAGATAACAAAAAATATAACTACTAAAGCTCAGAATCAATTGAACTGCTGGTAGGGGTCAATGATTTCTTCCTCCTTTTTCCTATGGACTTCAGGGTGCCACTGGGCAAAATTCCTCTACCATTGTGCTGCTAAGGGAAAAAGAGTAGCCTTCTCCCTTAAGACAAGGACAGGCATTGCTCTTTTTCCTTTTCCAGTGTAAGTTAATAACAGTATTCGAGTTAATAACAGCATTCAAGTTGCTGAACCTTAAACATATAAATGACATATTTCATCACATATTTCATCACATATTTCATCAAATGTTTATACCCACTAAATTAATTGTTTTCCCTAAAATACATTTGAAGGAAAATATAATGCCTTGATATCCCAATATAGGTAGTCCCCATGTTACAAACATCTGACTTACAAATGACTCATAGTTAAGGACAGGAGTGAGACAACAGGAAATGAGAGAAATCTACTCCTTGCATGGGAAATTCACTCCTGGTAGATTTATCATGGGGAAAAGGTGTCTCCGCTGAAGCTTTCTTATCATGTCTTGTTTCCACAAAAAGCCACATTTTTCAAAATCCAATTCCCTTAGGGACAGAAAGGGAGGTGAAGTCTTCTGAACAGGGGCACAGACAGCAAAACAAACCTACAAGGTTGTTACCCCTTTCCTATCACCCTTGCAGGGTTTGTTTTGCTGTCTGTGTTACCCTTCCCTATGGAGCTCCTGGTGGGATAATGGGTTAAACCCTTGTGCTGGCAGAACTGAACACTGACAGGTCGGAGGTTCGGATCCAGGGAAAGTGCGAAGGAGCTCCCTCTGTCAGCTGCAGTTCCCCATGCGGGGACATGAGAAGATTCCCACGGGGATGGTAAAACATCAAAACATCCGGGCATCCCCTGGGCAATGTCCTGGCAGATAGCCAATTATCTCACAACAGAAGTGACTTGAAGTTTTCGTCACTCCTGACATGAAAAAAACACCCTATGCTAAACAAAGCTCACTCTTTCTGTCTGTCTGTCTGTCTATCTATCTGGCTGGATTTGCACTTTAAAATGTATCTGTTCCAACTTACATACAAATTCAACTTAAAAGCAAAACTATAGAACCAATTTGTAATTTGGGGACTGCCTGTATGTAGCAGTGGATGCTATTATCTTCATCTCTGCATTAAATTCTGTTATCCTTGCAAAGCACTAGGGAATGTTTTACTACAACCACTGGCTTGAATCAGACCTGGGTTTTGTTTTTGCTGAATATTATTTGCAGCCAAGCCCTAGTGGCAAAAACCTCCTTCTATTGTTAATTCAGAAGTCATCTTGAATTGCTGGCCTCTTCTGATTTTGTGATAACAACCTAAATGGTTGTCTCCCTCAACATAATGGGGCTCATGTTCACCAAGCTGTTTTTTCAAAATCAATGAATACTTCACTGACTAGACTTTTTCTTTGTCCTAATTTCAGAATGAGAAAAATTACTATTCCATTGGAGAAGAAGTGGAAGCTGTCTGTCTGAGTGGTTATAATCTTGTAGGATATAAATTCTTTAGATGCCTACCAGACAAAACATGGGTTCAACATCCAGTGGAGTGCCAACGTAAGAAGAAAACTGATGTTAAGAATAGGATTGAATATTTATTTATTTATTTATGTACAGTATTTATATTCCACTCTTCACACCCCGAAGGGGACTCTGAGCAGATCACAGAACACATGTACAGCAAGCATTCAGTGCCATTATACACTGACAAGACAGACAACTGTACATAGATAGAGATATATAGGCTTTCCCATCTTCTGCATCTCAGTTCCAGCCATGGGGTGGGGTTGAGCTGTCACTCCATTTTTCCTGCCGAAGAGCTTTGTTAGTAATCTTCCTTCTTGATTGAATCACCAACATTTTTCTGGCATTTCCTTATGGGTGCCTTAAATACTTCCCTGCTTTAAACTGGTACCTATTTATCTACTCACATTTGTTTTTGAACTGCTAGGTAGGCAGAAGCTGGGCTAAAGGTCAGGAGCTCAACCTGATCCAGGCTTCAAACTGTCAACTATTCGGTTGGCAAGAATTTACTGGAACTGGTGGTTAATCTGCTGTGCTAAAGCCCAACATGTCATTCTTCCCTAATGTATTGCACCTTGCATCATTGACCAAAATGGCTAGGGATAATAATAATAATAATAATAATAATAATACTTTATTACTTGTGAGTCGCCCTCCACCAATGGTGCTCCGGGCGACTTACATCCTTTAAAAACATAGATACATCAGTTAAAACAGCAGATATGAGCCGTAGAAGGCTCTGCCATCCATCCAGTTCAGTCCCCGAAAGCCTGGCGGAAGAGCCAGGTTTTCAGGCCAGCCAGAAATCTGGCCGGGGCCAGTGTGGCCCTAAGCGCAGGCGGGAGCGAGTTCCAGATCATAGGGGCCGCCACCAAGAAGGCTCTTCTACGGTCTCTGTCAGCGGGCCTCTCACCCCAGGGATAGCTAACCGGTCGCCATTTAATGCAGCGTGTGGGTCTTTTTCAGCGTTGGTCTGTCAGCTGATCGCCCAGGTAGGCTGGTCCCATTTTTGCCGAGCTTTGAAGGTTATCACCATGAGTTTGTAGATCGCTCTTAGCTCAATGGGTAACCAGTGAAGATCTTTTAAAATTGGTGAAATAAGGCTCCTGGCCGATGCCCCGGAGATGAGTCAGCGCGCTGCATTCTGGATGAGTCTCAACCTCCGAGTCGTGGCCAACGGTAGGCCCACATACAAGGCGTTGCAGTAGTCAAGACGGGAGACCACGGTGGCATGAATCACCGTCCTCAGCGCCTCTGGTGGTAGATAGGGGGCCAACCGCCGGGCCCCACGGAGGTGAAAGAAGGCACCCTTGGCAGCGGCCTGGATCTGAGCCTCCATCGTCAGTTTCTCATCCAAGAGTACTCCCTAAGCTCTTTACCGCCGGGGCTGCGGACAAGGGCTCGCCCTCAAAGGGTGGTAGTGGAGAGTGGGGGTCGGGTCGGCCGGGCCAGAGGATCTCCGTTTTCGCCGGGTTGATCTTTAGCCTGTGTGCTCTGAGCCAGCTTGTGACCGCCTTCAGCCCCCGGCTAAAGCTTTCAGGTACCGACAGCACCCCTGGGTCGAGCTTCAGCAGCAGCTGCGTGTCATCGGCGTATTGATAACAGTTGAAACCGTGGCTTCTAGCGATACCGGCCAGGGGCTGGACGTAGATGTTAAAAAGGGTGGGGGACAGGATGGCACCCTGCGGAACCCCGCACTCCAGCCCACATTTCCTGGAGACCTGGCCCTAATGAGCATTGTAGTCTAAAATATTTGCTAAACAGGTTAGGGGAGACTGAGCTATAAAAAATAAATCCCAGTAGGAGAAAATGACACAATATTGCCTACTCAAAATGGATCAAATGTCATCTATTCTTTGATAACATGCATTATGCATTTAAATATTTATTTACACCATTTATATTCCACCCTTCTCACCCCGCAGGGGACTCAGGGCAGATCACAATGCATATACAGGCAAACATTCAATGCCATTTGACATACAACATATAAGACAGACACAGAGGCAATTTAACATTCCAGCTTTTCTGGCCACCAGGAGGAGCTGTCGCATTCCTTCACTTCTTTTGTGTGTATTTCCTTGATATTTTATGACCTTGTAAATCAGTTAAATTAAGCCTCCCCACTCAAGTGGTACCTAAATTTCCTACTTGACAGATGCAACTGTCTTTCAGCTTGCAAAGGTCGACAACGAGCTACACAATTGGTCGAGCACTCACCCCGACCCGGGCAGGCCTCGAACTCATGCTCTTCTGGTCAGTAGAGATCTTATGCAGCTGACACCCAGCCAGCTGCGCCACATTCCCGGTGCTTTCAAACAGAGCTTGGCAAGTTCATATTTGGAATACAACTCCCAAAATCTCAAGGGTTCTAGCTCAAGTTCTGCTTTTTCCAAACTCTGTATTCAAGTGCTATAGCCATTCTAATTCAGGAGACATTTTATATCCACTGGGGTTTTATTCCAGGACCCACTGTGGATACTCAGATCCTATATATAAAATGGGGAACTGAAATGCTGTTCATTACACACACAAGAATGGCAAAATGACAGTTTGTTTTTTGGATTTTAAAAAATAGTTGAATCTGTGGATAGATAATTTGTAAGTACAGAGAGCCAACTTAGAAGAGCCATGCTGAATCGGACCTCAGCCCATCTAGTCCAGCATTCTGTATCACACAGTGGCCCACCAGTTGTACACGGGGATCTCGAGCAGAAGGGAGGGCAAAACCCTGACCTGCTCCCGACCCCCACAACCAGTACCCAGGAAATCCTGCCTACCTCAACCAACTCCGAGGTGGCACTTGAATGTCCTTTTCAGTAACTACCAATACACTTGGTATCCATGAATCTGTCTAATCCTGCCTTGAAGTTGTTCAGGCTGACAGCTGTCACAACCTCTTCTGGAAGTAAATTCCATAACCCAATGACCCTCTGGGTGAAGAAATATTTCCCTTTATTAGTCTAATTTTCCTACCTTGGAGCTTCAGGGAGTGCCCTCTAGTCTAGTGTTTTTGTGACAAAGAAAATAATTTTTCTTTATTCACCTTTTCTATCCCATGCATGATTTTATACACTTCGATCAAGTCACCTCTTAAACGCCGTCTTTCAAGGCTGAAAAGACCAAGGCGTTGCAACCTGATTTCATAAGGGAGCCGCTCCATCCCTTGGATCATTTTTGTTGCCCTTTTCTGTACCTTTTCCAGTTCCGTTATATCCTTCTTAAGGTGCGGAGACCAGAATTGTACACAGTACTACTTACACATTTCAATCTGAGTGCTTCCTGTTGCTTTGAGAGACCACTGTGTTGGTTTCTCTTATTTGATGGGAAATGAATGAATTATGAGTAATTTAGGAAATATAGTTATTTCAAAGCTCTATGTTTTACCTTGATGCTGTTATGATACTGAAACTATGTTTCTATATTGTCTTTTGAACTTTGTCCAGATAGCATTTTTCTTAATGAATGGGGTAAAAATGTTACAGATGAATTCAAAATCACATGAGTTTGTTCCATATTCAGACATGGAAATTTCTCTTTTAAACTCCAGCATCAGCTTGCTCTAGGCCCTCCCTTCCCAATGACATCAAGGTATCTCCATTTAAAATGGAATACGAGACAGGAGAAAGGATCCATCTGAGCTGTCCAAATGGCTACATTCTTACTGGCCCAAGGAGCTACACCTGTGGGAGTGATGTCTCCTGGACCCCACCTATTTCAGGATCACTTACTTGCAAACAGTGTATGTACTTATCAAATATTGTTTTGATACCATTCTTATTATCTGTTTCCTACCTCTTTTATTTCCCATTCATGTCATTGTATGTTAAGGGTTCAAAAACTGGGTACAACATGTTTTGGAAAATGGAAATCCCCATAACCTTTTGGAAAATGGCTATTCATAACCATTTGGGAAAACCAGGAATCTCCACAGGATTTTGAAAGCATGAGCCTATTGAAGATTAATAGGCATTTACATTATATGGAATAATCATAACCTATTGGAAAGGCATTACCTTGTTAGAGATCCTAACCTTTTATAAGTTTGATCTTCCTGAGAGGAGTTAAAATCTCACTTGAGTCAACTTCTCTTCAGTAGTAAATATCCACTAGTATTCATGCAAGGCAGTTAGGTTTCTCAGCTGTTAGACTGATATACCCAGATATCTCTTTGAACTGTTAGGAACAAAAAATGCCAATGAACAAAAAATACATATAGCAGAGCACTTCCCTCTGAGACACCATCCGCATTGTTAAGATTAGCAACAGACATGCCTTCAATTAAGGCCAGAATCCACAAACTCAGTATCCTATATGGGAAAAGAGTTATGGGAATGGAGGAAGAGAGCATGACTAAGCAATGTATGATAGAACAACAAAAGTGGGGCGGCTGGACCCAATATTGCTCATCTTTGCTACACCAGTATTTTGATGCCGCAATAACAACACTAATGAAACTGGATAAGAAGACCATTGAGGATAAAATAATGGAGGTGGATGTGATCGAGAACATGAGGGATAGTCTAAAGCAGAAATTTTCTACCTGGTATCACCTATTTAAGAGTGATCAATACAGATATAGAGGAACACCTTATTTCCAAAGATTATGTATATGTGGTTCAGGAGCGATTGAGGATCTAACACATTACTTACTACATTGCCCTCTGTATAAGGATCCCAGAAAGAAGATTCTAGGAGGGCTTCTGGAGGATAGGGTGGCTTGGCAGCAGACAGCAGTGATTAAGGATTTGCTAGCAGACTACTCTAAAGATATAACAATAAAGGTTGCCACTTTTGCAGTGGCAGCTCAAAATATCCGTGCGAAACTAGTAAAATTCTTAGTGAAGGATGGGAAATAGCACAGGATGATACAGTGCGTTCTAGACATGACTGGAATTTAAAGAGTCAGTTTTAATGAGTTTTAATATTTGTACTGAAGTTTTATATTGTGATCTGTACTTTGGATGTCACTAATATGTGCGCTTAATTTGTCATGGCCTATGGCTAGAACAGTAGAACTTATTCATTCATTCATATATAGCAGAGTTTCGGAAGTACTTAACAGTAATAATAATAATAATATTGTTTTAGCCAGGGAAATTCTCCCTAGAGGCAATTGCAGCTTTGGACAAAAGGAGGTGGGGTCTCAGTGCATCTGTATGTCTCCTGAGGAAGACTGTATGTAAGTAAGAATGATGAGACAAATGGTCAACAGCCAAGTCTTCTTCTTCTTTCTATTTTTCTAGTGCCATTCCTGCCACTTGTTCTTCATTTAATTGTTTATACAGCACCATCATGGTATTTGATGCTTTGCAACAAAACCCTTCCCTGTCATGAGATTTAGTCTTACAAATGGGCCATTCGTACTCTCCACTGCCATTACAACTGCTGGATTTAACTGAATGTTAACCCTTGTGCCAGCAGGACTGCTGACTGACAGGTCAGCTGTTCGAATCTGAGGAGAGCGGGTTGAGCTCCCTCTGTCAGCTCCAGCTCCCCATGTGGGGATATGAGAGAAGCCTTCCACAAGGATGGTAAAACATCAAAACATCTGGGCATCTCCTGGACAATATCCTTGCAGACAGCCAATTCTCACACACCAGAAGTAACTTCCAATTTCTCAAGTAACTCCTGAGATGAAAAAAAATAACCTGAATGTCAAAGCATCTATTTAAAAATTATAAAACATAATGAAATCATATTTGGTTGGTTTTTAATCAGTCAAATTGAATTCAACTGCAGCAAAACAGTGAATCATTTAACCAAATAGATTTATCAAAGCAAAACAGCCGAGAGGGAAGCATCTCAAATTCAAATAGGAACATCCAAAAACATTTCGAGATCTATCTCTATCTATCTGTCAGCCAACCAGCTATCATGGAATCAAAGAGGCTTAAAAGTCAGCTAAAAGTTTTTTTAAAAAAAACACACACACAAGCAATTATATTTTTAAAGTACATGTTTAAAACAGTATAAAACACATTTAAGACACAACTGAAAAAATAAAAATATAGCTCACTACATTCAAACACCTTGAACTACCTTAAGAATTCTATTTATTTACCTTATTTATACTCCACCTTTCTCTACCCAGGGGGGGGGGGAGGCGGACTCAAGGCGGTTTACTTGGAATCAGTCCCTGTTACAAGTAATTTAATCCCCCAACATATATGAAATATAGTGCAATGTATAATTATTGAGTTTAATGGAATATTTTCCTTGGGAACTGAAGGCTTAAGTATGCAGAATTGCAGCCTCACTAATGGTCCAAATGCTGGTTGCTCTTTATAGAATCCATAAGTGATAGTGAAGGTACATAACATTGGATTGTAAGCATCATTGCAATTGCAAGTTCTATCTAAATTCTAACTTTATCTCTTGACAGTCTTGGTATGGAAGATATTTGTGTCCTGGATACAGAACTCAAAACGCCTCTTACTAAATCGAGCTGCCAATACCTAGCCAATAGGTGCCGAGGTGATGAACAGTTTCGTTTCCTCTCTTCCGGACCATGTCAAAATAATGTCAACATAAACTGGCCCATTGCGCGGGCAAGTCTTTCAGCAAACAGCACAAGGAAAGAGCTCTGTGGATATGATGTATGTTATGATTGGGAAAAATGTTCAGGTAAGGTTTTTACACACTGAATCTGGAAGAGTGAATTAAAAAATATATGCAGAAAGGGTTGTGGGTGTTTTTTCAAGAATATTTTGATTAATGATACATAAGGTATGAACCATTGTTAACCATTGTTAAAATAACTGTTGTTATTTCTTAATAATTTTAAAATACATTATTTATTTATTTATTTATTTGTCTGTCTGTCTACTTACCTACCTATCCAGCTATATGCTTGTATTCTATCTTAGGGCACTGTAGAAGAATTAAAGCTAGAGTGACCACATTTTTTCTCCAAACTGTTACATCCCAAAATGAGCGCTGTATCCTTACTGGGACTTAGAATGCATCTACATTGTAGAATTAATACAATTTGATACCACTTTAACCACCATGGAGCAATGCTATAGTATAATGAAAGTTACAGTTTTGCAAGGTCTTCAACCTTCTCAGCAAGTGAGTGCTGGTGCTCACCAAACTACAATTGCAAGGATCCCATAGCATAGTTTCATTGTAGTTAAAATGGTGTCAAATTGTATTAATTCTACAGTAGATGTACACCGAGTGCCAGTGAGTAGGGAAATGCATAGAAATGTGCTATCTTTCATAGGAGAAATTCCAAATTTGTAATATTAAGTGAACCGCCCTGAGTCGCCCTTGGGCTGAGAAAGGCGGTATACAAATGTCATAAATGAATAAATAAATAAATAAACCCGGAATATGAAATCCATATTCATTTAATTATAGTGAGAAAAGGGAGAGTGGAGAAGCATGTTGTTGAGCTGTTCAATCTATCTAAAAATGAAGTTCTGTGTCAATGTTTGTTATGCAACTTGATGTTCACAGTGCAACAGGGTGATAGCAATTGTGGGTTTTCTCATCAATTGCCTTTGCTGAGAGCATAGGAACACATTTTTTGCCAAGAAAAAGATGGCTCATCTGGCTCATTTTTTCATCTCCCTTTGGACAATTTTTTCTATTTTGGGCCGAAGTAGAAACAGAGCCAGTTTGACTAATTTTTTTCCCCATCATAACCAAAAAGTCAGTCACTTTCTCACTAACAACACAAAACACTCCTATTTTCAATGTGGGTGAGAATTTTTATTTTAGAAACTGTGATGGCACGCCTGAGCCTTTGGGGAAAAACTATAGCGTCTGGCTTTACTCAAGGGCTATCTGATACCTTCTGTTAAGATTAAGACCTTTTAACAAAAAAGAGGCACTTTAGGCAAGGTGAAAAGATAACCAAAATGAGTTTATTGCAAACAAGATGAACAAATGGTTAACTCCACCCAGGACTATAATAAGGTAGCTTAAAACAATACATTACAAAAGGAGATTTTGCTGGCTGCGGTCATCTCTCTGGAGTCTTCTGCCTCTGGTGCAAAGCGATGGTTTACAAGCTGTTGCTTATAAGCTGTCTCAATCTTTTTTCTTATGAAGCTTAAGCTGGTCAAAAGCTTCTGTTGTCTCTGGGACTGCTGGTATAAGGATACTGATGAATGCAGGTGCTAAGGATGCCTGTTTTAGGATTGCTTGGGCCTAGGATTACTAGACAATACCCCAAGCCTCTAGTGACTGTAGAAAAAGGGAGAAGTCCAGCAAGAGAACTCTATACAGACAAATGGAATAGAGTAGACCAACTAAGGCTGTCCTCTGGGGGGTTTTATGCTCTACCCAAAAAATAATACAAAAGAAGGTATCTACACTACTGAGAAAATCTATGAACAGGGGAAACAGAAGCAGAGGAGAGGAAAAGGCAGTGCCAAGACTTCACAGAAACCCTCTTGGTGATTGGAGGCAGGGAAGCAAGGCTGGCTCAAGATATTTTGCAGAGGACAAAATGAATGTCCCTTTTCATTTCTATGTATGGAATCAAGCCCAATAACTTCCAATATTTTGTGGAAGAAAAGCAGGACACGTTTAGCCAAACAACATCAGAGTATGGTTAAGATTGCAAAGATTATTAATGAGGAAGGACAAGAAAGGAGAGACTGCTGTTTTCTTTTGCTTAAGCAAAGTTCTATGGTATCTCTTCAGGCAGTTGATATCTTATCTCCACTAAATCATTTCTCCATATTAGCTCTTTTAGCAGTTCCTCATATGACTTATAGAACCCTAATCTTCAGTCTTGTTGATAGAAACCAAAATAAGTTAATGTAGGCTTACCACAAATGTTTTTTTCCTGTTCACAGAAAGAGAATTACGATGTACTTGCTTACTTCCATACCAGTGCCCAAAGGATGAGGGACAACTCTACTGTATCCTGAGTGGAGTTAGAAAACGTATGAAGACAGTTACTTTCTGTTCTTTGGGAGCAATGAAATGCTCCAATATGAAGATTGAATTGTTGCATGCTGGGGAGTGTGTGCCTTAAGATGAGTGACAAAGTCATGTATACTTATGGAAGAATATCCAGATGTAGACAAGACATATTTCTGTAGCCATTCAAAATAATGATTAATACATTGTAATATTTTGGTATTCATTTGTAATTACTGAAATATATAATCTGTTCAATGTGCCCCAACATTCGCTACCATCCCTTTTTTGACCACTTCTATCTCTGTGATGTCTTGTTTTCCCTACTACCTACAATTGCTTCTGCCTTTTGACCACCTATATGGCACTCTGTGATATATTTTTACCAGCATAATTCTCAGCTACCATTGCTCTCCCCCAATTGCACTAGTACTAGTAAAGAAGCAAGTTTTCAAAGCACATTGACTTCTTCATGTCTCTTGGCATCAGTAATTTTAGAATGGGCATGGGCAGACTTTGGCCCTCCAGGTGTTTTGGACTTCGTCTCCCACAATTCCTAACACCCTACCAGTAGGCTTTTAGGAATTGTGGAAGTTGAAGTCCAAAGCACCTGGAGGGCCAAAGTTTGTCCATGCATGTTTTAGAACATGTTGGAAATGCAGCAGTGCTCAGTATTTTACAAAGATGTCTGATAGGGGAACTGAGAGAGTTAAATAATTTTCAGTGACCCAGTGTTTCCTTGTCTCTTGCACATCTTTCATAACCCCTCTGTGGTGTAAATGATTGATTGATTGATTGATTTTATTATTTATGAGTCGCCCTCCACGTCAGTGCTCCGGGCGACTTACACATAAAACACATAAAACAGTTCAATAGTTAAAGCTAAAAGAATAGGAAATTAGTTAAAATAGTTCCAGTAACTCAGGCTAAGTCTGGGAGGTGACCTTAGCCGTAAGCCTTTCGGAAGAGCCAGGTCTTCAATGCAGTCAGGAACTGGGGCATGTCCAGGATAGCTCTCTGCTCCGCCGGCATCAGGTTCCAAAGAACAGGGGCCGCGATGGAAAAGGCTCTCCGTCTTGTGATGTCGAGGCGGGCCTCACTCACACCTGGAATGCAGAGAACCTTAAATGGACTGGTTCGGACAAGCGGTCTTTTAAATAAGCTGGGCCGGCGCCATGAAGGGCCTTAAAGGTAAGCGACAAGATCTTGTGGATGGCTCTGAGCTCGACTGGCAGCCAGTGCAGGCGCTGTAGAGATGGCGCGATATGGCATCTCAGTGGTGTCCCGGTGAGGAGTCTGGCGGCTGCATTCTGCACTAGCTGGATTTTACGGGTGGTTGACTGCGGCAACCCCACGTACAAGGCATTACAGTAGTCCAGCCGCGATGTCACTGTGGCATGGACCACCATAGCCAGCGCATCTGAAGGGAGGTAAGGTGCCAGTTGACGTGCCTGGCGTAGGTGGAAGAAAGCTCCCTTACTTGTCGCAGCAACCTGGGCCTCCAGCGAGAGTCTCGAGTCTAGTATCACACCGAGACTCTTCACCGACGGGGCCGGGATCAGCGGCTCTCCCTCAAAGAGAGGCAGCGGAATGGGTGGCTCTGGGCGTCCCAGCCATAGAATCTCTGTCTTTGATGGATTGATCTTGAGTTTGTATTAGCGGAGCCATCTGGTCACTGCCTCTAGTCCTTGTCTGAAATTCTCAGGCACCGATGTTACGCCTGGCTCAAGCTTCAGCAGGAGCTGGGTGTCATCTGCATATTGATAGCGCCCAAATCCAAAACTTCTGGCTATGCTTGCCAGGGGTTGGACGTAGATGTTAAAAAGCATTGGTGACAAAATGGCGCCCTGGGGGACTCCACAGTCCAGAGTGGATTTCTTGGACACTTGGCCTCGCCACTCAACACGCTGCGAGCGGCCCCGCAGGAAGGAATCGAACCAGGCCAAAGCTGGTTCGATTCCTTACTCTTACGACCTCATCACATGGGCACAATTGCCCATCCTAGGACAGTTTCACTCACTTCAGACACAGAGCCCACTGGATCCCATCACACAATGCAGATCTAGTTTGGGTGGAACTCCATGCTTGAAGTGGAGAAACTGTCATAAGAGGCACCAGTGAAAACACGGGAGGCTTCTCGTGTTCCATATAGAAGAATGGGAAGCCAGGTGGCGATGCTCCCCCCATGGGATGAGGTAAGGGGCAATACGAATGATGTAGGGTGCTGGGCGAGGGGTTGCCCACGTCCCACACTGGATTCACCATGATCCATGACAAATCTCCCAACTATCACTCACCAGTTTGGCCTCAATGTGATGAGGTCCTCAGTGATCCTTCCACCTCTTCTCTTCTCTTCTCACTCTATTGCACACTTCTAAAGTGAAATTGGTGTAGTACTATATTGGCTTTGCACTCAGAGAGAGTCTTTCTCTCTTTTATGGGGTTCTTATAATAGCCTCATCACACTTGAGTATTTTTCCACTTCAATTCACTTTAAATGGTGTGACTGCCTCCTGCAGAACTCTGTGGCTTGTAGTTTAGAGAGGCCCAGGGCTTCTCTGGATGGGCAGTTTAAAGCCCCTCCCTAAACTACAAACTCCAGAATTCTGCAGGAGGCAGTCACTGCAGAATTCTGGGATTTGTAGATTAGGGAGAAGTAGAATCGAGAAAAATGTGTGTGCACCATTACACAGAAAAGTGGGGAAACACATTAAAAGAACGTAAAAGATAAATCCTTTATATAATTTATTTTGATTCATGTGGTCTGGCACACCACTAATAATAGCAAAGTGGGGGTGAGATTTTGACAAATTTGCACATCAATAACAACCTAAAATGCTGGAAATAAATACTTCTACTTTGAGTGAATGTAGGCAGCAGTGAACATTTTATGGGATATTTTCAGAGTGGGCTGAAATTGATCTGTACTTCCTACTGGGAACACCTCTGTGAAGTGTTTCATTTTCATGCAAATTGTTAAGGAAAAACATGGGGGAGGAAAGGAAATCTATAACTTGTAGACAAATGGCTGTGTTTACCCTTTTGAATTGCTACAGCTTTCTTACTTTGCAGGACTACCTATTTGCCATCTGTCATTTTCAGAACAATAGTCCTTAAGAGAGATTGTGAGGCAGTTGTGTCCTTTGGCATTGGAAATGCCAAAATACAAAGGCTGCTTTTGTCTCTCAACACCTGCTATTTCTCTGAAGTTAACAGCCCTGCCGAGGAGAAACAAGTATGCTTGCAAACATTTTCCAGTTCTGCCAAGCAACAAACATTACTAGCTGGGATCTTGTTTGTGAACAAAAAAAGTACATGATCACAACTTGCTTTTTTGGTTGCTGCAAAGGTTAGAATAATGTTCCAACCATGCAGGTTCTAAACCCTGATGCCATTTTGTGAATCTCCAGAGGTCTCTGCAGACGCGTCTTGCAACATAGCCAGCTACATGAAAAGAGCTTGAAATATCCTCACTCATCCTTCTTTCTGACAACATGGAAATTGCTGTGTTGCAGGCAAGGGAGGCTCTGGGGCTTACAAGGACAGGAATTTGAAGAGGCTAGGCTAGAATATGTAGCTATGTAACATATTTGGATTTCCTAACATCAAACAAATGCCACTATGGGAGTAATGGGTTTTTTTTTATTTTGGAAGACTATAGATTTACACAAATCATCAGAATACAAAATTGTTCTATAATCAATTTTAAATAATTTTAAGAAATCAAAATATAGAACTCACCATTACAATAATAGAAAATAAACAATATGGGGAAACAATTATTGATGAGCGGTATCATTCTGGAGAGAAGAGAAGAATCACACTAAATCACCATAAAATGCACTGGTGTTTTTCCTTTACTATTTAATTTGAAATTATCCGTCATGTCTTTGGTACCTGCTCCAGGTAATGGGTACACAGAGTCACGGGAAACTGGCTGTCAGCCCAGGGACAGAGAAATAGGAGAGATAATCAGAAGACGGTATCTGAAGGAGACAGCAGGTGAACAGCAGAAATCTTTCCTACTATTGCCAGGAATTAGTTGGTTTAGTAAGTAAGTAAGTAAGGTTTAGACCTAGGCAAATAAAGAAAAATATCAGCAAGAAGGCAGCTGATCACATCTGAAGCAGGCTATTACTGCAAAATTGCCATATGTAGGACTAGATACAAGGACTTCTACTGACCAAATGCCTCTCTGCTGATAGATCTTTCTTCTGCTGTCTCATTTCAGAACAACCTGCCAACAGAACTGGCGATGTTAGCTAAGAACTCAACAAAAAAAAAACCCAAAATAGAGAAGGACATGATAAAGTAAATATGTCTATATAAGCCTCTTTTGTCCATGAACACAGTCCCAATGTCAGCATTAGGTTAGGCCACAGTAAAGGGAAGCTGGGAGAGATTTGGATTTAGCATAGCTTCAGGTGGTCCTTGATTTTCTTAGCTGCTTAGAATTATGCTCCTAGATGGCAGAGCTGCACTGCAAAAATGACTTTGCCAGGTTTGCAGAAAGGGGGTCAAAGGCCAGTGACCGGGCACTATGATAGAGCTTAGAGAAGTCACTGTTTTAATCCAAAGTTTCCAGACTCATTTAGGTTAACATGCTTCCCAAGCCATATCAATCAAGAACAGCATACAGAACAGTGTATGAGAAGCCAGTGCTATTCAAAGTAGTACTCTGTGGTTCACCACTTGGTCCCTGAACCATCTGATGCTGGTTCCTGGAGAGCTCACAGGAGAGAAAGAAAAAATATAGCCTATAAGTACAAATCTAATTATAATTACTTGCACTGCCTCAGCATTTGTGTGCCATTATTATAGTACAGGCAAAGAAAAGATGGGTTGTTTTAGGTTTTTTGGGGGTGTATGGCCATGTTCTAGAAGATGTTTTGGTCAGTAACTCCCATCAGCCTCAGCTAGTATGGCTAATGGTAAGTCACTGGAAACTGTGGTTGAAATCATTGGAAGGGCCAAAGAAGTCCCATGTATACTGTGGGATGAAGAAGAAAGATCACTAAATATGAGGCTATGAAGACAGAGAAGAATTGGCATGACATCTTAATGGTATAATCATCATGTGTAAGAGGCAAGAGAGTAGTACACCAGTGGTTTCCCTAGATGATCCCCTTAAATTTTTCCTAAATTAACTATTGTCATGTGCATTGATGGGATGAGTTAAAGCTCCACACTTGCAATATGAAAAATACCTTCCTTCATTTCACATCATATACTGAATGGCTTGGTTCTCTCTAACGTGTATCTGGGGAGATGATAACGCCTCACCCAAGTCCCTGAAATATAAATGCCTTAAGTCCCCATATTACTTATACAGTGATAGTAATTTTATTTGGAGAATGGAGACAAGAGTGGTCAAACTGAGATAAAATGACTATCCTTATATACTGCACACCAATCCTATTGTAGATGCATCTCAATTATGAAGAGGTTTGCCCATTACAGGGCCTAATGCTAACAATGTGGACATTCTGTCCCTGGCACTTGAGGATGGCAGCCTCGCATTCAGTCATAGTCTGCTGGGCAACCCTTCCTTCCACATCCACGCAGATGCTTATTCCTTCTTCGCTGCACTGTCCTGCTCTTCTGCAAGTGCACTGGTTGGTTGGATCTAAAAAATAGAGTTAAACATTATGCAATTTAACCCAAAGGAAAGCCTTATTAGATTATCAATTAACAAAATCTAAATGAACAAACATTTGCAGAAAGAACCCACCAAAAGTCAACAGGCACAATTAAAGGCAGGAGAGAAATTTTTCAGTGATTGTACATCTGAACTACTCAACATAGTATTGTATAGTTGAATTAGCAAATAGGTGTTAATCAGGAATGTAGAACCTCATTTTTCCTCAACATTTCCCACTGGTTAGACAGAATAGAAAGAAAAAGAAACCCACATTTCACAAGCTTTAAAATCCCATTCCTAAACTTTGCAGGCAAACAATTCTAATTGAAAACAAGCCAAATACACATTTGTGTTAGGCTTGTTTTAAGTGGAATGTGAGTGCTTTAAAATCAGATGTGAGCTTCCAGTTACAGTGTTCCCTTCCTTATAGGCACTAGGCACATTGAACTAAGAACTGCGTCGTATGTCATCCCATGCCCTGTGTTTGTGATGTAATGTGTTTTTAAGGTGTTTTTATGCTTTTATTGTAGGGCCACATGTCGACATGTTGTGACATGCTGCCGACATATTTTTACTGTTATCCGCCCCGAGCCTGCTGGGAGGAGCGGAATATAAAATGGAACAATAAATAAATAAATAGCTGGGGTTAGGTTCCAGGACATCCTGCAATAAGTGAAAAGCTGTGATGTATGAATGCTCTATTTATTTTAATATTTATACATTATTTTGCTAGTTATACACCATTTTAAGTCTTTATAAACTTAAAAGTGAAGGAAAGGAAGGAAAGGTCCTTCAAGGCTGGAGGGAGCGGGGACTGAGGAGGGAAAGCGCCTTGGAGAGTGGCGGCGGCAAAACCCCACAAAACAGTGAAAACACCATGATATATATTTTAAATTAATATTTTTTTAAAATCTGCAAAACAGCGGGTCCACAATTAGCGAACCGCAAAGTAGCGAGGGAACACTGTACTTCCATTGCCACATTTCAGCAGACCATTGGGGGCAAGGGGAGAGACCGATATCTTTTGTGGAAGTTGGACTGGACATTTGGTCTACTGAAATTGTTCTCCACTGCTGTAAGTGACACAGGGAAGAAAATAGGAAGTTTCCAATTCTTACATAGTTCATCAATGGAACGGTTTCAGAAAAAGAACGGTTCACATCAATTCAAGCCCAGATTTTAACTACTCAAAGCTCCAGACTGGGGAATGGAGGAGCCATTCATTTTGGTTTTTCCTATTTTCATTTTTAATCTCATATACTTTCCTTTCCAAATGTGAAAACATTTTGGAAAATTCTTACTTAAAAATGAATTGGAACAAAAAGTTCACCTGTTGCAGCATCAAGAGCAGTGAACAGTTTCCACTACGAAGAACACCACATGTCTCCCATTCCCTCAGGCAAGTGTTCAGAGATATATCAAGCCACCACTCACCTTTTAAAAGCAATTTTGAGTGTCCTCTGCCCTGAGCATTAGCTCTGAGAACTCTCTAGAACACTGCTTTTAAACTATAGTTTTTGACCCCAAATAGAGTCTCCTTAGCTCGATGTTGTGGTTATGAAAAAAAAATGGCAACAGTAAAAGCTTTCTGAATGCCATCCATTTACACAAATCTGTTAGCAACAATGTGCAGTATTTACAGTGGGCTCTGAAACAAATGCTTCAGCTGTACTTCATAAAATGGAAAATCAGACTGTTCAGCAGGTTTTGCAAATGTTGATTTATTATCACTAAGCATTTCATTTTTATACCTATTTTATATGACTGCATACCCGGGATCATGTAAAAATTTATCTGCTGGAAAAAAAGTCATGAAAAAGATTTATTATGCAGAAAGGGGTCATGAATGAAAAAACTTTTAGAAGTCCTGCTCTTTCCAAACTCTAGTTCTTTAGGTGCTTTGAACTAGCTTCCAGAAGTTTTGTTGGCTTTGGCCAATGATCAGATACTGAGAGATAAGTCTAAAACACATGGAAAAACAGAGTTTGGGAAACACTGTTCAAGAACTAAAAACATTGAAGCAGCAATTATAAAAAAATAGTCATAATAGCTTTCCTCCAAGCAATATGGGTACTGCTATAGTGAGACTAGGAAGAAACAAACTTGTTAGTCCAGACACTCCACAGCCTGAGACAACTGCTTCACCCAGCCAAGTGAAGAGTTGGTCCTGTGCAGCACCCAGAATCATAATCTCTAGACATACACTTTATTGGTGCTTGAAGTAAAGAAAGTCTCTCACCATTACAAGTCTCCCACAAATGACATGAATCACATGATCTTTCAGTTGCAACAGGAGATTTACAGTTTTCTTTACTGACCAAAGCATACCGCCTGCCCATGCATTCAAGAGCATGCAGTTTACAGACTGTTAGCAAGGTGGTTCTCTGAGTCCTTTGGTCTGTAGCACATACATCCAGGGATGAGCTGAAAAGAAAAGCAGGAGGTCACTTTCGTCACATGAGCCTTAACCCTTTTTGCACTGTTACATTTCTAGGGCATGTCTGCAACCATAAAGCCAAGTTGGGGAGAGATCTCCATGGCTCATCAAATTTAATGTGTGAACTGGGCACATATTTTCATTAGTACACATTAGTGCAAAAAGGATGTGAAAAATGAGGAAAAAGCAACAAATATATGTATATGCAGGGGCGGTCTTTGCCATTACGCGGCCTACGCGCCGCGTGAGAGCGCCATCTTGATGCTGCGGGTGGGGCGCCATCGTGAGGCGCCACCCCGTGGCGCCCAGCGGCGGCGCCCGCCTTGCTGCTGCGCTGCGCTGCGCTGCGCTGCGCGGTTTTATACAAGCGCATGCGCAGTGCCTACGGACCGCAAGAGAAGTCTGTAGGCACTGCGCATGCGCCGGCAGAGGGATCTCACGCACATGCGCAGTGCCTACGGAGCTCTCTTGAGGTCCATAGGCACTGCGCGCATGCGCCGCTCTCTTGGACCGTGGGCACAGCGTGCGCTGTCCCTACGGAGCTCTCTTGAGCTCCGTAGGCACAGCGCACGCCGCTGCCGCCCCGCCGGCGCATGCGCAGTGCCTACGGACTTCAAGAGAGCTCCGTAGGCACAGCGCATGCACGTGGATGGGGATGGGCTATCCCTACGGAGCTCTCTTGAGCTCCGTGGGCATGCGCCTATCCCTACGGAGCTCTCTTGAGGTCCGTAGGGATAGCGCATGCGCCTCTCGTCCGCTGTGCCTATGGAGCTCAAGATGCTGGGATGCCTACGGAGCTCAAGAGAGCTCCATAGGGACAGCGCATGCGCGCAGGCGGCGACGCAGCAGCAGCACGGACGGCGTCGGCCTCCCGCGCATGCGCTGTGCCAACGGAGCTTTGTAGGCACAGCGCATGCGCTGCAGAGATAAGGCCTCTCCTAGCGCTTCCTGGTGCCCGCTGCCGGCCCCACGCACGGGCGTTGCAGAGGGCGGGCGCATGGGAGGAACGCAAGGTAAGGCCCGGGGCCCAAAAGTTATGTTGGGGGGGGCGCTGAAATAATTTTCGCCTACCATGCGAAATTATCTCAGACCGCCCCTGTGTATATGCATATTTTTCAAACACCACTGTCATCCTAAGATTCATCCTCTTGAAAATTAAATAAGAGGGTAGAACTCTGAGGAATGGGAACCTTAATTATTAGTACTTGATTTCACCTTTCTCTAACCCACCTGCAGTCTCCTAAATCCTACATACATACATACATACATACATGCATATTGTATCTCCCCTTTTCAATATCTGTTCACTTAGTTAAATTCAATTTCTGCTAATACCAAATTATAACTCAGTCAAATCAGGCAGAATGATGAAATAATGTACCGTTATGGTTGGGTCATGGAGACTGAGCAATTGATATGCTGCTGTGGTCAAAGTGCACAGAATATCTCTCCAAATACCTGCAATCTGTTGTAGTCTGGTGTCTCTTGAAACAGAATATTTCAACCATCATGACTCACCCACATTCGTATGGCATCTTACACACACATCTTGTCTCCTGAACCTTCTCCCATGGCTGGCATTCCGTCACGACTGGTTGAACAGGTATGCTGGGAACTGAGGTGAAAGAATAAGCATAAGAACACAGAAAGGACAAAATCCAGATTCACTCAAAAATATTCTCATTGGCCACAGTGGATGGATACACAGTGCCATTCTGGTAGAATTTGAAAAAAATTTTTTTCCAGACTGCACCTCTTATAATCTTGCAGCCAGGATGGACAAGAGTTTATCAAGGTTCAGTTATGTTTTAAGATGCAAAGCTAGTGTTAGAATCTTATCTACACGTGATGCAAAATGCCTCAGTTTCAATCACTTCTGTTAGTTTTATTTTAAATTTAAATACAGTTGCTCCATCACAACAGTTTACAGGGAATGTTAGCATATCCCAAGTTTGCTATGATAACAAGGTATGTTACATTAAAGAAAACTTGAAAAGGCATAAAACACTATGATCTATCACGTTGTAAGCATTGACAGGTTTTTCTTTAAGAAATCATACAAAATCCAAGTAAGTATGAAAAATGTTTCCCCAAAAATCTGTCATAGTGAGGATATTAAACTATTATAAATCCTAACCAACTTTCATCTAGTCTTTTGAAGTTCTTTTTTTATCCCACACTCAGTCTAAACTATTTCACTTGAACTATAAAGGGCATTGCTCCCAATCTTTTACTCTCATTCACAATAAAGCACAGGGGAATTTATTAGTTTATCTCATGTTGCTATATATCCAAAAGGGCAGTTATGTTTACCATCTCTCACAGACAGTTAATCCAATGAATCCATTTTAATAATGTGAGTTTTAACCTGCACGGTTCCTTTGTAGATCCCCATTTATGTACTTCAATGTGGGTGGGTGTTTAAGCATTATCTGTTTATTGCTTTGCTCCACTGATGTTTTCCTTCTGACAGCCAGGTCTCCATAACCACAGATTCTGCATCCACAGATTCAACCATTCATGGCTAGAACATATTTTCTCACATCAAAAACAGATCAAAAAATCAAGCGTTAATGTTGATGTGTTGAATAAAGGACACAATTTTACTATGACATTGTATATAATGGGATTTGAGCATCCGTGGATTTTCATATTCATTGGGG